>JAFVLL020030619.1:0-61152 GCA_021397915.2 Tor tambroides | reverse complement strand
TTATTTTAAAAAAAAAAAAAAAAAAAAAAAAAAAAACCACTGTTAAAAGACAGGTTTGTTCTTTGTAATAAAAATTATATATATAGGCCTAGGCTATAACATGGTGCCGTTTGCTTTGTATGTATTGGTTGCGCCCTCATCTGGACTGTTGTATATAATTGTCAGGTATAATTCGAAATATAATTCGATTTTTGGAAAAAAAAAAGAAAAAAAAAAGCGAGAGATTGTAGCCTAGTTTTTGTTCAAAGCCCTTTTGGTTGATCTCATTTAATCTTATTTTTATTTCTTTTTTTTGTGTGCGTGTTGATTTTAGTTTTTCAGTTGAATATTTAAAGTTTAAAAAGTAAAAAAAAAATATATATATATATATAAATATAATAAATGCATGTGTCCAAAGTCAGTAAATAATCTTGTTAAATAAGCATGATCTCAGTACTGAACAAAATAAATATGATTGTGCTTTTTGTCATAATCGAGCTGACATACCCAATAAGTGGCGTTTGCTAATGCGAGAGTTAGTAGTATTATTGGTCATACTTGGGCTTTAACTGCACACAATGTTCATCCCTGTAACATGCAGCATGATTTGTATAGCATATAGGATGAACTAAGTCATGCTCTACTTGGAAAAAGTGACTGAAAAAAAACTGATTCTCTGCAGCTCCTTTCTCCCAGACAATAGGTCAGCATAAGCTTTAAAGGGATAGTCTACCCAAAAATAAAAATTGTCTTTTATGTTGGGGGGTGCACTATTCCTTTAAACTTTACTTCTGTTGCAATCAAATAAAAATTTAAAGAGACCAAAAGATGCAAATTCATCCTCTTAATCTCAGATCTTGTAAGAAGTGTTTGGGTATATGTCTTCAGTTTCACATCTTCAGTCAATACTCTGCATGTTAAAAATGAGCTCACCTGTGTTTATCCCTCTCTCATCATAACCCCTCAGCAGTCAGTGTCTGAGTAACTCAATCAGGATCTGCAACATGTCAACAATTGAGACACAGATAACATGATTTGATTCAGATATCATGAACAGTAATGAGTCAAGTTTCTCAATAGCTTTCACCCAAATTAATATATAATATCAGGAGTTTTCAACCCTGGAGAGCTACCGTCCTGCAGATTTCAGCTCCAGCCACAATCAAACACCTGAAACAACAAATCAAGGTGTTCAGGGCTAATTGACAGTTACAGAGAGTGTGACACCATCCTGATTTTAAATCAAGAAATTGCACAGACAAATTTAATTAGTTTACGGATCTCATTTAATGTCATGTTACTGAAGCCCATAACATGCACGTAGTAATTTTTTTCCAGAATTGTTCAAATATTTAACTTTTTTGGATCCACTATAGGCGATTTACATTTTATCGGCGCTGATAGCCTAGTGCAGGGGTACCCAACCCTGGTCCTGGAGATCTACCTTCCTGCAGAGTTCAGTTCCAACCCTGATCAAACACACCTGTCTGTAATTATCAAGAGCTCCTTCAGATCCTAAGTAGTTGGTTCAGTTGTGTTTGATCAGGGTTGGAGCTGAACTCTGCAGGAAGGTAGATCTCCAGGAACAGGGTTGAGCACCCCTGGCCTAGTGGTTAGTGTGTTGATGTGAAGCGCAAGTGCGCTCACGGTGACCTGAATCCCGTATTGAAGTCCTTTGCCGATCCCGCTCTCCATCCAATGCTTTTTTTGTCAGCTCTCCACTGTCCTCTCACAATAAAGGCATAAAAAGCCAATAAATGTAATTTTTAAAAAAGTGTTAAGTTTTGTTGTCCTTTGGTGTAGCAAATTAATAAGAAAATTAACAGGGATCCACACAGTCAGTAGTAGATCCTAAGAGAACGATGCAAAAAGTAAATAAAATCGAAGTGATGGCTAAATGAAGATATTTTTAATGAAATCTGAGAGCTTTCTGACCCTCCACTGACAGCAACGCAACTGACATGATGGTAACTTGGAGGAGAAGAATTGTTGAATAAAGTCATTATTATTGTTTTCTTTGCGCACAAAAAGTATTCTCGTAGCTTCGTAAAATTACGGTTGAACCACTAATGTCACATGGACTATTTTACCCAGGTACTTCAACTTGGGTACTACAACTTGCGTTGCTGTGTATGGAGGGTCAGAAAGCTCTCGGATTTCATCAGAAATATCTTAATTTGTGTTTCATTTTTCTACAGTTTTGAATGGATGACAGCAAAGTTTGTCTTGTTGTCAAAGTTTATCTTGAAAATGTCCAACAATTCAAGGGGAAAAAATGATGTTATTCATAATTTCATATTAAATAAAAACTATGAAAATTAGTGTCTAACAATGAAGATAAATGATGAATTTAGTGACCTTTTATATTTTCTCAAACATCAGACTTCAGACTCTATTTGCCTATATACACACATCTGGTTTGGCAGGTCATTCTGCCCATGAGGATTTCAGGCATTAAATATATACACTGCATCAAACAGGAAGATGAACAGAAAACCCCGACATAAAGAGAGCTTGTTAGATTTGGGTCAAACCATTGTGTGCCTCAATAAGTCACAAAATAATGAGCACTGCCAGGGATTTAGACTGGAGTCCAAATAAGCCACTGAATCAAGGTGAAGCAGTTTATCTGCCTTAAGTCACCAAATCTGCATCACGACATAAAATATTTGACAAATTATAATAGGCTAACTTCTAGAATTTACACATTTTTGACATTTTATATAAATTTACAACAAATAATATAGAATAAAAATTAAACCAATTAAAAATCAATTTGTGGGTGAATGTGCTTATTTGCTATGCCAAACAATAAATAAATAAATACATACATAAAATGAAAATGATTTTATGAGATTCATTCAAAATGTTCTCCAAAACAATGTCGAATAACAGAAACTCCAAGATGGACATTCATGAATACTTTACTTCCTCTTCAAGATCAATGATTCAGTCTTTCTGAAGATACTTCTTAAGCACCCTAATCGCTTGTCTGTGTCTTATGCACACAGCCCAAATTCACTTCTTAGTGTTTAGACAAACATTTAAACAACCAATAAAAAGGCAGCACTGCTTGGTGCCTCACTTTTGTCTCGCTTTGTTTATAGTGCGTGTGTCCCAGAGGGAGATATGGTTGTGTTGCTAAAATTGGCTGACAGAGAAGCTGAAGCGCCATATATTCAGCACAAACTCAAGCGTGTATAAAAAAGCAACTGTGAATTTTGAAATGATCCTTCCCAGTTTTTTAAACCATGACAGTAAAATAGTTAAACACCATAAATCTCACACTTTCGCATTTAAGAGGAAAGCATATTAGCATCTGCTCTACAGAAAACGAAAAAGATTTAAAGCCAGCTATACTTACATGATCCATCTTTCTCGCTTTGCCTTGACACAATCATTTACGCACCCTGTTTATCAGTCAGATATCCTGCTGGTGGCCGTTGAGAGAGAAAAGACAATAAGAGATGGAGAGAGAGGCTGCTGGGCTGGTGTCAGCAGTGCCAGGGCCAGCAGGGAGAAGAGAGGTCATCCCTCTGGAAGAATGTGTCCTCTCATTCAGACAACAAAGACTGCAATTGTGGATGCTGATGGGAGATGGCAGTGGAGACAAAGGGCACTCATCAACAACGTCACCAACTGAAATTCTCAAAACATGAGCAATACAATAAGATTACCTTAAGAATGAGGCTTTGTTTTATCCATTAGTGTTCTAAGACTGTTCTGAGATGCTGTGAAGTGTGGGTTTTCCTCCACACAATGTTTGTCCTATTTAATTCTCACCGATCAGATCATCCCAAGAGTAAAGCTGCAATCATCTGTCGCAATCATTGTGGAGAGGCGACACAGCAATGAGACAGCAAAATCAGACTGAACTGAAGTTAATTGAGACAGATGGAAATCGGACAGTGAAATCAAACTGAAGTGGATATCAGAGAGCGAAATCAGACTCGGTTTGGTATCAGACAGTAAGGTCAAATTGAGCTGGAAATCAGACGGAGATTGAGATCAGATGGTGCAATAAGACTGTAGACAGTGAACTCATCAGAAAGCAGAATCAGACTGGGTTGTATATCAGAGTGAGATATCAGACAGAGGTTAAGACAAGACAATGGTGAAATCAGACTCAGGTGGGGATCACAGTGAAATCAGAATTAGGTGGAAACAAGAGAGTGAAATCAGACTGAGGTAGATATCAGACAGTGAAGTCAAACTGAGATGGAAATCAGACAATGAAATCAAACGGGTGGATATTAAGGTGTGAAGTCAGACTTAAGTTGGTTATGAGACAATGTAATCAGACTGATGTAAAAATCAGACAGGGTTGGTATGAGATAGGAATAAGATCAAATTGAGCTGGAAATCAGATATTATAATTAGACCTAGGGTGAGATGAGATGGTGAAATCAAACTGTAGACTTTGAACTTAAATAGGTGGATATATCAGAAAGCTGGAATATTGAAATCAAACTAAAATGGAGATAAAACAGTGAAATCAGACGAATGTGTAGCTCAAAACAGACGGTGAAAACAGACGGTCAGAAAGTAAAAGCAGAGTGAGGTGGATATCAGTCAATGGAATCAGACATATGTGGAGATCAGACTGAGGAATTTAGAGAGGTTGATAGACTCAGGTTGATATCAGAGAGTAAAGTCAAACTGGGGTGGAAATCAGACACTGATATACTGACGTGGAGATAAGACAATTAAACCAGAATGTCAGACAATTAAATAATAAAGCTGGATATCAGAAAGTGAAATCAGACTGGGGTGTAGATCACAGCGAGATATCAGACTGGGGTGGAAATCAGACATTGAAATCAAACGGAAATAGATATAAAACAGTGACATCAGACCAAGGTGTAAATCAGACAGTAAAATCAGACTGAAGTGTAAACCAGTGTGTGAAATCAGACTGAGGTTAAAATCAGTCAATGAAAGTAGACAGAGATGGAAAGCAGACTGTGAGATTTTACTTTTTAACTTGCACTTTTCAGATTTTAGTCTGAAATTTGAAATAACAAATAAGGATTTTTTGTGGACCACTGTTTACAATGATACAGGTACAGATAGTACCAGTTCCTGAATATTAACTCTACAATCTGAAATTATGCATAATGACTGTTGCTATGGCAACAGGGGGAACAAATCTGGCAGTAGATCGCTGGTATGAACGACAGACGGTTCTTACTGACACTGCTCCTTTCTTCTGTTCTCCCTCTATCTATCATACTGATGTGTATTGTTTCAATATGAGATTTTCTTCCTACTCCAATCTGCTCCAAAAGATGTGCAAATACCAAAGCTGAAAATTCCCTGACAAATCACACAAAGAACACCAGCTCTTTTAGAGAGCTCATTTTAAGTGGCATCTGCCACTTAAAATGATTTAAATCATTAAATCAGGTCATTAAAAGCTGTTAATGCAGGCTTTACTTCATGGGACAGTGCTGTGAGATCCTGGGGTGGTTTGGCTGACTTTATTGATGTCCATGCACATGACACTGTTCAGTTTGAAAAAAAAAACCCTCTAACTGTACAAATCGAAGCCTTCAGCCTGCAGCACCAGAGCGGAGCAGACAGATAACACTGCACGGTCACGTCCACGTGCTGCAGTGATCACAGTTTCTGAGCTGTGAAGACTAAACCCAGAAAAGAAACACAGAGAGACATTTCAAAACAGACAAAATCCTTAGCACAGCACTTCCATGTGACTGGGTCTGTAATTGTTTTAGAAATAATTTTTCAACAGCAGGAGTCAGAGCATGAATTAATAATAGTTCAGTCTATTGATTGCAGGAGGAGAGATTATCTTACCTGAATGCCTGTCAAGTGTACCGAGTCCTGCTCTGTACAGACTCTTCACTCGTTTTTTTCCCCGTCTCTTGCTCCTGCAAATGCTTTTTGAGAATACAAAAGAACTAAATTAATCTAATCTAATATTTAGTTTTTACAAAACAAAGAAAACAAGACAGACACTCTAACACAACCTCATCTGAAAAGGAGTAAAGCATCCTGTGCTGCTTCTCTCTGTTTCTCTCTCTGTCTGTCTCACTCACTTACACACTCATGCACAAACACACATAACGAGTCGAACCATGGAGAAGTCGATTTCTGAACATTTCCATGGGTAGACAGAGCCATTATAGAGACATTAGGCATTATATTGTCACTTCAAATGCACTTTTCTACTAAGTGTTTCCAATGACATTTAGCTGTAAAAATCTAAACAGCATATCAGAAGGCTAGTGAACTTTGTGGTGTGTTTTAAAAGTGAGGGTAATCAGATTACAGTTACTTTTTATGGATTACATGATTATACATTTTTCGTAAAATGGCAGTAAATTGCTCATAATTTATTGATTCTCTCTAATTCTTCTTTTTTTCTTATGTAATGCTTCTTTTCCAAAATCCTACTGTGTCATACCATTTAGCTTTGTCTATTTTCACAATATAGAATGGCCATGTACATGTCATGTAAATAATTCTGTGATCCATCCTTTGAATTTGGTTGGCCAAAATGCACCCCTCAAGCAACTAGACCATGTATGAAACAAATAATTATGCAACCTATTAAACACTGGTGATATATAACTGCAAAACACTATGTTTTATTCATATCCAGTAGCCTTCAGTAACTATTGGTTCTGAAAGTCAAGGCACAAGTATTTTGAACCTGGAAGACTATTGGGCATGTGTTATTGGTGTAATGATGTTTATTAATGTTTATCGTTTGTCAGCCAAGCCCCTTTGACATAAAATATTTTCTTGAAATATCCCTGAGGAAGTTAATATTTCAATAATTTAACAAAACATTCATATATTCACAGTGCTCCGATATCTTTTAATGCTTGACATACAGGTAAACAAATTTTAATTTGTGTTCAAATGTTTTATTTTGATAGTTTTTGTTTTAAAATAATTTATTTTTATTTTACCTTTATATGATTAAATTAATTATCAGCTTTTTATCAACTCACAAGCCCACTGCAGTTCTTACATTAACCCTAGTTAGGGAAAACCTGGTGTAATGTCATTTTTAATGCACTTCAGGATGTTGGTATCAAATAATGGAATATATTTTCTTTCTCTTTGATTTTTATATAAATATGGTACATTTAATGGTAAATTTAGGTTCGGCAAAAAGTAATCTAAAAAGCAGTCTGAATGCATTACCTAAAATGAATAACTTAGATTACTGTATAATATAATGCGCACGACAAGGAGTATGTAAAAATGTTAGAAAGTTTTAATAAATCCAGGAAGAAACTGCAGGTGAAAAACCAACAAAAATACAAACAATACCCGACAAGGAACTGAGAGAAAGTGAGGGTTTAAATACAATGGGAACTTAATCTAGAGCAGCGGTTCTTAATCCTGGTTCTTTTGACCCCCCACTCTGCACATTTTGTATGTTTCTCTTATTGCTTCAGAGGTTTGTTCCATTCAACCGTAAGTGGCCTGCGAAGTGGACACGACAAGATATTCCCATGTTTCCAGTTCGAAAGGAGTGTATATGTTCCATTCAAAGGACATTAAAGTGCGCAAGACGTGGGTACTATGCAAACTTCATGATTACAGTTAAATAAATAAACACTGAATTTTGTCTGACAGAATCTCATAGGTAGTCGTCTACATATACGGCACACTTCAGTCTAAAACAATCAAGCCTACCACCACAGGAAACATTAAAATAACTTACCTGTGATGAAAGGATGATTTTCAGTCCCGTGTTTTTTAGGAATATCCCGGACGAGCCCCCAGAGTTGTTAGATTTATTCTTTGAAAGTTTATTTAATTAGTCATTTATTCTGTCAGCGACCCCAGCGGTGTTCTGTTGCAGCGCAGGCCTGAGAGAATAAATGAGCAGACACAGAGAGTTGGTGCACTACCAAAGCATTCTCAGCTTTATTCAGGAAAAGAGTTCATATTTATACAAACAATGCCAGCCCGGAGGTCTCGAACAACCAATCAAAGTATTTAGAAGTTACATATTACCCTATATGCATAGAAAATAAATATAGTCATTAATTACAATAACTATATTTTACAGATAAGGTGTTAATGTGAGTATGTCTGTCTAGCTGTCTAGGGATGGTTTCAGTTTCTCACCCAAATTTGCTCAGCACAGTATGTGTGAAGCGGATGTACATGACGTACATCTAGTTAAGAGATAAAGAGATATTAACAATGGCCACTTTGAATAATTCATGGTTGAGTTTCACTCTATAATATGCTGAGGCTGTTTTTTAAGGGGACAGAAACCTTGCAATATTAGCAAGCTCGTTAAAGACATCAGCAAAATCATTTATGACCCTGGACCACAAAACCAGTCTTAAGTCGCTGGGGTATATTTGTAGCAATAGCCAAAAATACATTGTATGGGTCAAAATTATAGATTTTTCTTTTATGCCAAAAATCATTAGGATATTAAGTAAAGATCATGTTCCATGAAGATATTTTGTAAATTTCTTACCGTAAATATATCAAAACTTCATTTTTTATTAGTAATACACATTGCTAAGAACTTCATTTGGACAACTTTAAAGGCAATTTTCTCAATATTTAGATTTTTTTTTTTTTTTTTTTTTGCACCCTCAGATTCCGGATTTTCAAATAGTTGTATCTCAGGCAAATATTGTCCTATCCTAACAAACCATACATCAATGGAAAGCTTATTTATTTATGATGCATAAATCTCAATTTCGAAAAATTTACACTTAAGACTGGTTTTGTGGTCCAGGGTCACATTTATCAACAGCACCTTAAACCTCTTAACTCATCCTTGATGGCCTGAATAATTTGAGGAGTGGTATTCATAAAGGAAATCAGTTCATAGTGACCTCTACTTGTAAACTGGTCACAACTATTGCTGGTATTATAGCTTCAGAGTCCAGAGTCTTGTGATTTGCCAATCACCACCAAATATTATTTGCATATCTATGTGGGGGTTCTGCTCTAACCAGTTTTCCTCTCCACTCTTTATCCTTGGATCCATGCTAATCAGTCCTAACAGGGAAATAATCACTCTTAAGGTCCTGACTAATTTAATTAGGTAAATACATGTGTGGAGTATCACTATGTTTTGTCACTAAAGGAATGTCTGTTACATGCTATCTCTCCTGTTTCTCTATCGATCTATGTTTGATACAGTAAATACTGTTGTTTGGCCCCTAGGTGTAGAGACATTCTACAGCGTGGTACACAGCTAAAACTCTAGATGGCCCAGGCTAATGGGTCTTTAACACAAACTGATGATATTCACAGTATTGAACTACTTGGCACAAGCTGATTGGTTCATGTTGTTTACGCAGCCAATGAGCTTGCTGCATTACATTTGAATGTCTGGTTAGCATTCACTAGAGTTCCTCTGAAACCCTCCACCTTCCCCAGCTCCACCTGTATAGATCTGCTACGGGTTATTGTATATTCTATTTGTGCAGCAGCAGTATGTAAATACTCACAGCACTATATCGGCTTATGTATTGGCTGTAACACGTTCCTGTACTTGCTTTGCAGCAGCAGCAGCAATAATCTACAACATCAGCAATAACCAACAGCAGCAGTAATTCAGCAGCAGCAGCAGCGTAGCAGATCTATTCCACCAAGACCAAATATATTAGCATTGTCATTTCCATTACCATGCTAAAATCTTCCGAGACTTGTTATGATAGAACTGTGATCACTGGTGCCGGACCAAGATATTTCAGGTCTCCAACCTTCACTGGTTTCAGGCTCCTGATCAGCACCTGTTGGTTGGGCACAAATGGATGCATTTGCTTTTCTGAAGGAAAAGGAAATTTAATCAAAATATCACCATTAATAGAATTAAACTTTACAGTTTTACAATTTTGACAAGTGGCATGTGTTAATTTGTTGAAATGGGGCTTCAGGGAATGGTAAGGCTGACTGACATATTGGTCAATGGATGATGGTCTTTGCACAGATTAAGCATGAGTCCATCTTTTGATGCCCAAAATTACAAGTCAGCCTCTGATGGTTGACTCTGCAAAATTCTAAAGGCACTGTCTGGCAAATTGGCTATGTGTCATCATAGCAACTTCTGCATTTACAATTTTCTTTGTACATTGTTTTTTAGCAGCTTCTTTCGCAGCTGCATCTCCCAGTCGATTTCCTCTTACTTTGTCTGAATCTCCTGTTGCATGTCCCTTCACACTGACTACGGCCACTTTCGCAGTCAGCTGCACTGCCTCAATCAAGTTCCCTATCAGATCAGAATAAGCTATTGATTTCATTCATCTTAAAAGGAGCCATTGTAAATACTTTTTCAAAGCTTCACTCTCTCTTTATATCTTAATTAGATGTACTTTATATACTTCCTCTTTTCACACACACACACACACACACACACACACACACACACACACACACACACACACACACACACACACACACACACACTATGCTGAGCAAATTTGGGTGAGAAACTGACTGCTAGACAGCTAGACAGACACATACTCACTTAGAACATCTTATTTGTATCTTATAATTAGTAGGCTAACTAGAACTTACAAACTAGTAACAATTAGTAACTAAATTTCCTTTCCATATAGGTAATGTGTAACTTCTAAATACTTTGATTGTATGACTGGGACCTGGCCGGCATTGTTTTTATAAATATGAACCCTCTTGCTGAATAAAGCTGAGAATGCTTTGTGCACCAACTCTCTGTGTCATTCATTCTCTCAGGCCTGTGCTGCAACAGAACACTGCTGGGGATGCTGACAGAATTAATCTAACAAGCAGCTAGGGCACTTTTCGCTATATTAACATATATATATGGGGTAATGGGAAACTGCCATTGAATAGCTAAATAATTTAGTTATAATATTTAAATTCATTATAATTTATATATTTAATAATTTATCATTTAAGATAACTTAATTATTTAGTATATGCTTTTCTGCAGAAATTTAAACAGTGAAACAACTGTGGAACATATGACAATCATTTGACTCAATATTAGAAATAGAACAGAAATTGAAAACAGCAAAGTGTACAATATTACAACATTTAAAATACATGGGACAGCTTGCATCAATAAAAAGTGACGACATGACAAAAATATGACATGTAAATTTAGGTTTGAAGGACAGAATTCACAAACCTTTAATCTACGATTTAAATTATTTAATCTGTTTTTAACTAGATGGTCTCTGAAGGTTGTTATCATTTTGTCTATTATTTGAAAGAGAATAATAAATATATTAGCATAACATAATATTAATTGCCCATCTATCAATTATGATATATCAAGACAAAACACAGCATAATGCATTCTAAGTGCGCCATCTATTGGTTGTAGTGCAATGATTGGCCAGATCTTTGCTTTAGCACCATTGGACATGTAGGCCTTGTTTCTAAATTATTCGGAAAATTAATATAAACGTACCAATCACACCTTAATTGCTATTTACCCCAAATGCATTTCAATTCATTCCAATAATTAAAGACGTATACGTCTGGTACTTCTCTGATACTTCTCTTGAAATGCTGTAATTTCGAGTAAATTTAAAAGTACTCCACAAATGCAATAAAATTCACAAAATTGCAGCTAAAGTTTATGCAAATATGCCACTGAGGACCGCAAGAAGCCAAAAGCCCGCCCACCGCGCCATAAACGGCAGGTTGGTAGCCAATCAGAAAAGAGATTAGAGAAGGCGCTCCTGCAATAGCGTGTATTGTGAACGCGAAGCCCGGACTGTTGGAGGTATATTTTATTCACTTATCCTTATATATGAAACAGTAAAGTAACATTAAACTGTCTAAACAATAAATATATGTAGAGAATTATCGCCATGTCTCTTAGCATAACATAATACGTTTAGTCTGCACGTTGGTACTGAGGACGCTTGTTGTAGAGGTCAGACTCAGAATCAGTGTTGTTACTGCGTTCACTGTTTTGATGCAGTGACGTCACCGCGCGGTTTTGCGTTTTTATAGTCTCGTGCGGGTATCAGTGCGCGCTCGCGATGTCAAGGGCATTCTAAACGCAGTAAAATGCGCTGGAGGATTGCTGCGCAGATCAAACACATCTCTTTTATTCACATAGCTTCATCATCATTATTATTATTTTTTTTAACACAGCAGTCATCGGTTTTATCATTTCTTACAATAAGAGCGCATGTGTCCACCTGCAATGTGAAGCAAGCATGTGTAGCGTTATTTTTATCTGGTGTCTTGGCATTCTTGCAAGAGATGTTCCCTTGACACCTGCATCATGTTTCATATTCATATCGCGTTCACATCCCCCCTTACATGCACCATGCCCACTCAAGTAGCCCTTTAGCATTTAGACTTCACAAGGTCTGTGGAAAGTGTGGATAACCTGTTCATGAAACTCCAGTCTGGAGTGGTTTGTTATGAGTTTTGAAAGTCTAAATAGTGCTGGTGCTTTGATTTTGCTCAGATGTATTTGGATGCAGGCCAACTTCACAGCAAGTTACTTGCACAGAGACTAAAGTAAACTAACTCTGAGATGTTTTCCAGGCACATCACTGAATGCTGGTCGAAGAGGGGCCATCTGTCACCCATGCAACTTTAAGGAACCTGGAAAGGAGTTGAAAATACCCTTCTTAGAATTCAGATGAAATTAATCAGACCTTTGGACCAGTTTTTGAAAGTTTGTAAAGTTTTGTCAGGAGAGAACTGGTTATCAGAACTGAAAGATTTTTATCCAGCACACTTTTTGGCCTTGATAATACAGCTTTTTTGAAATTTTCTTATATTTGATATTTTCTGCTTATTTATTAATAATTTCACAACTGCAAACATGGGAGCAGCAGGTTATGGATATTACCGCACAGTTATATTCATCTCAATGTTTGTGGGCTACATGCTGTATTACTTCAACCGAAAGACTTTCTCCTTTCTGATGCCATCAGTGATGGAGGAGATCGATCTGGATAAAGAAGAACTTGGTGAGTGTTGTGTGCTCTGCATATATAACAAAAGTTTGGGATCAGTACGCTTTTTAAAATGACAAAAGCAATTCATTTTGAACTTTTGAAAAGCAGCACAACAGTTTTCAACATTTATAATAATAAGAAATGTTTTTTTGAGCACCGAATCAACATATTAGAATGATTTCTAAAGGATCATGTGACCCTGAAGACTGGAGTAATGGCTGCTGAAAATTCAGCTTTTCAACTTTTAAACAGCTTTTTTAAAATTCAACATTTTAAAATATATTTAAATAGAAAAGGGTTCACAATATAACTGTATAACAGTATTTTTTTAATCAAATAGGCCTAAATGAAATCTTGAGAAATGCATTGCAGTATTTATTTGGTTGCTGCACGATTCTTGGTAATCAGATCTGCAAAGCATCCAGAGGATTTCAGCCTTGATTTTTCCTCTTTCCTGTGATGCAGGGCTGATCACCAGCAGCCAGACTCTGGCCTACGCTATCAGCAAGTTTATCAGCGGAGTGCTTTCGGACCAGATCAGCGCTCGCTGGCTCTTCTCCATCGGGCTCTTCATTGTGGGCACCATAAACATCGCCTTTTCCTGGTCATCCACTGTCATGCTGTTTACCGTGCTTTGGTTTGTGAATGGGTTTGGTCAGGGTTTCGGCTGGCCACCATGTGGAAAGGTGCTTCGGAAGGTAAGGCCTTTAAATCCATCAATATGCACCTGTCTTCCAGTGTTGGCAATGTGACAGGAACTCTAACTGCTGACCTCACGGCTCACGCTGATGGATTGCAGCTTGTATTCTAGATGCAACAGCTGATGCCGGCCACATACTTGTGGTGTCAAGCTGGGATCATTACGATACACTTAAATCTAATTAAAGCAACCAGCAGTAGTTATCTGTGCCTGACCAACCTGGAAGCACTTGTTGGTCTGCAATAAAATTAATGTCATTGAGTATTACATAAATTTCAGTGGATGATCAAATGCATAATGGTCATTAACAGGCATTGCTCTAGGATTTAAGTTGACTTTAATGAACTAAATGTTATTTACTTGCATTTCAGATTGATTTATGGATGTTTTGTAGTCTTTTTAGATGAAAAGTGAATAAATACAAAAAAGTAATTATGATTGTAGACTACACTAAACCCTAGTGCTGAAAACTTGCATTTTTAGAATTTCTTTTAATTTTATGGTGTTTTTTACTTCAAGAACATCCCAAAAGGAGGTTTTATTTGCTTTATACAACATTTTTGAGCTGTTTTGACCTGTGTAGCTACATTGTCCATGCACCCTGGGTTTCATAAAGAAACTAAAAACCTTTTCTAGAAATCTAGCTTTTAAATACTAGTAAATAACACTAAAAATGATTTAAATGGCCATTTTTACACTTTATCCCGTATTGACATTGTGTTATTGGTTTTCCATGAACAGTTTTATTAAAATGTCCTTGTACTGGCCTTGTTTCAGTGGTTTGAACCGTCTCAGTTTGGGACATGGTGGGCCATCCTGTGCTGCAGTATGAACCTGGCAGGTAGTCTGGGACCCATCATCACTACAGTGTTGGTTCAGTACTATAATTGGAGACTCATCATGTCCATGTCTGGGGTGATCTGCATGACTGTCGCTGTCGTTTGCCTTCTGACGGTAAAGAACGAACCCAGCGATGTGGGGTTGCCCAATATTGAGCCTGGCTCTAAAAAGGGCAAAGGAAAAAAAGGAGGTAAGATTTCTTTCAAAAACATTAAACAAGTTCCAAACTTTTGAATGGTAGTGTGTAATATATGCTTGTTGTTTTTCTGTTTATGTGATTTAAATTATGTATGTTTGTTACTGGCTACTGCTTGTGTCAATCCACTCACTCTTCACTCTTTTTCCAGGCCCTAATGATGAAAGCAGTCTAAAAGAGTTCCTGCTGTCTCCTTATCTTTGGGTGCTATCTGCTGGCTACCTAGTTGTGTTTGGAGTAAAGATCGCCTGCACTGACTGGGGTCAGCTGTTCCTCATGCAGGAAAAAGGCCAGTCTGCTATGATGGGTGAGTCTGGTACTCTCTGTTTATCGTGACGTTTTCTGTGTTGTTTATGGCCTGTGTGAGGATGCTAACGTGCTTGTTTGTTTTCTACAGGCAGCTCATATATGAGTGCCCTGGAAGTTGGTGGGTTTTTTGGCAGCATTGGAGCTGGTTATCTGTCTGACAAGGCTGTGGCTAGGGTGGGTTCAATTTAAAGTAAAATACATGAAAGGAATAGTTCAATCAAAAACAAAAATTTGCAGAAATGTACTCACTCTCAGGCCATCCAAGATGTAGATGAGTTCTTCATCAGATTCTTCGTGAGATCTGTTCTTCATCAGAACAGATTTGGAGAAATTAAGCATTACGTCACTTTTTCACCAGTTGACCTCTGAAGTGAATGAGTGCCGTCAGAATGAGATTCCAAACAGCTGATAAAAACATCACAATAATCCACAAGTAACCCACACATGTCCAGTCCAGTCTTGTGAAGTGAAAAGCTGCATTTTGTAACAAACTCATGTACATCTTGGATGGCCTGACGGTGAGTATACTAGGCTACATTTTTAGCAAATCCTCATACTTGCATATGGGTGAACTATTCCTTTAATTTGGAATTTAGTGTCACCGTTAATTGCTATATTGGCGCATCTTCATTATGGGATAAATTTGCAATTAATAAATAGAGATCATGTCATCTGTTAAACGGTGAATTTCTTTTTTACAGCAAGGGCTGGGTACCTATGGTAATCCTCGCCATGGGCTACTCCTGATGATGATGGCAGGCATGGCTGTGTCTATGTACCTCTTCCGGGTTACCATCACACCAGAGACCCCAGAGGTATTTTTTTTAATCTAAAAAAAACAACAAAGTAAAATCTATATGTGCATCAATTTCTGCTTTATTGTGTTGGTTAAATCATTATGTGTGATTTCTCAGGAAGCTCCACTATGGGTTTTGGCACTCCATCCAGTTTCAGTCCTCACTGGTGTCTCAGAGAAAGAGGTATATCCAAAAATTCACCACAATTGATATTTTAACTTATTAGCCATCTTCAGTGTTTTTTTTTTTTTTTTGCTTTAATGGTGTCTAATACAACAATATCTGTTCTGCAGCTTTGGATTTTGATTCTTGGTGCTGCATTTGGATTTTCCTCATACGGACCAATTGCCTTGTTTGGGGTGATTGCGAGTGAAAGCGCCCCCTCCAATTTCTGTGGGACATCACATGCCATTGTAGCTCTGATGGCAAATGGTAAATCTGCAGGAACTCTTTCATGACAAAATGCATTAAGATAAAATGCTCCATAATATATAACCATAAATTCCTGATTGTTTTTTTCTTTCAGTTGGTGCATTCATTGCTGGCCTGCCATTCAGCACCATTGCCAAACGGTACAGCTGGGACACGGCATTCTGGGTAGCAGAGGTCGCCTGTGCTGTAACAACAGTTTGTTTCTTCTTTGTGCGTAACATGCGCACAAAAATGGGCCACGTGGCTAAAAAGATGGACTAATCCTCCTATTAAATATGATCATATCAGAGAGCCCAGCCAATGTGACAGCATTTTTGGGTGGATAGTCCACCCAAAAATTAAACATTCTGTCATTATTTACTCATCCTCATGTCTTTCTAAACTTGTGGAACACAAAATAAGATATTTTGAAGAATTTGTGATAACCAAACAGTTTCGGTTTCCATTGTATTTTTTGTCCATACTAAGAAAGTTTGGAATGAGATGAGGGTGAGTAAATGATAACAGATTTTTCATTTTTCTTTTGACTGTCCTTTTAAGGAACTGCTTTAATGTCAGTGTTACTGTTGTACTATTTTTTTTTTTTTTTTTTTTTTTTTTTTAATTGATTTTTAACTTGCATTTAGATTTTTTTCTTAAGCATATTCGTCAGCAATATCACAACATTCACACACTTCAGAGACTTAGTGTCTCCACTGTACATCTTTAAGAAGAACAGAATTTGTATTACTGTAAGAACAGAAATGTTTACACACTAGTATAGAAAATAGTTTACTTTCTTAGTAAATATTAACATGAATTGTTTCACCTGAATTTTGTTTAACTTATCTCAATTTTTTTTGAGCTTGTTCCTTTTTTTGAGTAACAACTTTAGAGCTTGAGTTATGTGCTGAATTGAGGATAATCTTTTCTGTCTTACATAGACACACATTGTTCTTTTGCACTTTAAATACCTGTACTTTTGCCTTCAGTGTTACAGCAAAAATTTGTTTTTTTGTTTTTTTTTAATATGAACCCAATTCATACTAATTTAATGCAAACAACAGTGTCCTTTATGATGTATAAAGGTGTAAAAATGTAGTATAAAAGTTTATTGTCACGAAGTTGTTGCTTATGTGTCATTTCACATCATTTTAAACATTGGTCTTGATATTTTTTTCCTGTCTTTATTATTGTTTTTTATTTATTTATATTTATTTATTTTGGTGACCTTCACTTATTTTGGTTCTTTTATCATTTAGTATAGTTTACATTAAAACGTAAGGGCAGTTATACTGGGTCACTTTTTACCATTGAGATGAAAATTCACAATAATTGTGAATTAACTAAATAACTATGTATAGTCTCTTATGCTCCGCAAAGCTATATTTATTTGATCAAAAATCCAGTACAACAGTAATATTGTAGTAATATTGTAAATATAGTAGTGCTGTCAAATGATTAATCACGATTAATCGCATCCAAAATAAAAGTTTTTGTTTACATAATATATGTGTGTGTACTGTGTAGGCTATATTTATTATATTATATAAAATAATATATTATTTTATATTAATACACGTGCATGCATGTATACATTTAAGAAAAATACGTTCTGTTTACATATTAAATATGTTTATACATAATATAAATTATATGAATACAAATGTAAATATCTTCAAAATGTATATTGTATATGTGTGTATTTGTACACATAATAAATATACACGGCGTTTTATTTTGGATGCAGTTAATCGTGATTAATCATTTGACAGCACTAAAATATTGTGTTATTACAATTTAAAATAAGACTTATTTTAAAATGTCATTTATTCCTGTGTTGGCAAAACTGAATTTTCAGCCACCATAACTCACCACTGAACAAAAACAGTGTTTTGAGCAGTGAGTGGTTAAACGCCTCTGTCTGTGATTGGCTATGTTGCCACGGCAGGCCAGACTCAAAAAACTAATCCATATAAATTTACCTTTAATGACTGAAGTTTATTCTAAACAGTTGTATTCATCTGTGTTAAGATGATGATAATTTCGTCGTAATCCAAATTTCCTGTTAGGTGGTTGTTTTCTAGCTGCTAACGTTAGTTGAAATCAAAGCAGAGCTTTTTGGCGCGAAGAACGTAACTTACTACTGGCGTAATGTAACAGAAGATGCTAATTAGCATATTACTATTATCGTTATATAGTTCTAATGAAACAAATGACGACACAAATCACATTTAAAGTGATTAATGAAGAATTTAAACGTTAAATTGTATAATAAAAAATAAAAATCTGTATTTCCGTGGATCTGGGTGGGAAAGCCGTCAGGCCCACTCGCTGCTTGCAGGTCCTGCTGCTTGTAACATTATACAATTATTTACTATCACTTTTAAAACGGGTAAATAATGTCACAGTTTTATATTTAGAGGAAAGTAATTCTCTAAAGCGTCCACACTCGCTCCAGTCCTGCAGGTGGCGACCGTGAACTACTGAGCGCATGAACAGCACGAGCCGCACGAGTCGAAGAGCACGCGGACAAAGCGGACGTGCGCGTGCGCCACTTCCTTTCTCTTCCGCAGCTCGCGACGGCTCAACATGGTGAGTGCTCGAGCGACTCTGCAATGTTAGAAAATAGCACTTTTACCCACTTCTCACGTGTAATAGCCGTATTATAACAACACTGTCCTACGTTTTTAAGCATGAGGAATAACATAATGTAGCTTTATTGGGCCATTTCAGCGTTTGTGTATGATTATTTAGTATGAAGTGTTTTCGCATCGTGCGCGAGGCCTGAACACGCGCACCGCATTACCACACATTGTTTTTTAAAAAAAAAAAACACTGACCATGTAATTTTTAAAATACGCTTTTATGTATGCATGTGATTGAAATGAGTTTTCTGTAACTGTCTAGCCGCCCAAGGATACCAAGCAGAAGAAAGATGCGGGCAAGTCCAAAAAGGACAAGGATCCCGTTAACAAATCCGGAGGCAAAGCGAAGAAGAAGGTAAATACTACAGTTAAAAGTATTTTACGTGTCTTAAGAAACCTGTCAGTCCTTTTTAAAGTCACTGTGACTTTATGCTGTAATTGCATGCATGGATTGTAATTGTCCCTGTATTTGGTCTTGAGTAGAAGTGGTCCAAAGGAAAGGTGAGGGACAAGCTGAACAACCTGGTCCTCTTTGACAAGGCTACTTATGACAAGCTGTACAAAGAAGTTCCCAACTACAAGCTCATCACACCCGCTGTGGTCTCTGAGAGGCTGAAGATCAGGGGCTCACTGGCCAGGGCTGCCCTGCAGGAGCTGCTTGGCAAAGGTGATCATCTGATGCTCTAACAGTGAATATGATTGATTCACAAACTGTTTGAGTACATCTCATATGGCAGGACTTTTTGTCAGCCAAACCCCTTATACATAAATTATTTACTTAAAATATTCCCTGATTTTTTTTTTTAAGCTAAAAGTTTTCCTCATTTTTTTTACATTTATTTTTTAAGTTAATGCATTCAGAGATGTCTCGAGTTTTATTTTGAATCCGTGATGGAGTGATACTTTGTTTATCGTTGTCAGGTCTGATCAAGCTGGTGTCCAAGCACAGAGCTCAGGTGATCTACACCAGAAACACCAAGGGCACAGATGAGGCAGCTCCAGAGAAGGAGGCATAACACGGTGATTTTCAGCTCATTGCCATATTTGATGTCTTTTGTCAGCTAATGTTGTTTCATCTGCTAGTCTCCTGTATTGAATGTTTATTCATCTCTTTTTCAGATCCCACCTTGGCTTGAGTTATGGTCTTTTGTATAGGTAAATAAACAACCACAAAATGAAACTTGTGTTTGTGCATTTCTTCAACAAAGTCAATATGTACAATTGTGTTTATATAATTTTGAGAATGTATCTTGTGGTTTATGACAGTAGATTGAAATTTTTAGAAACCAAGCTTCATTTCTCCCAATTAATATATATAAATGTGTGTGTGTGTGTGTGTGTGTGTGTGTGTATATATATATATATATATATATATATAACCAGTTTATAATCTTAAATTGCTTTTCTGTTAGCTTTTCAAAGCTAAAATTAAAATGGTAATTTTAGAAAAGCAGGCCACTTCCAAATTGTATAATGATATACATGTTTGCCAAAACTTACACAACCATACAGATGAAAGATGTTTAAGTTTGTTTGTAATTAAATACAAATAAGAGGGACAGGGTATGTTTTGAAGCAAGATTATCTTTGCAAAAATATCACTTCGATAAACATCTTCAAATCAGCACCTTCTATCAATGAAGTTCAGTTGTTTTCAGCACAAAGTACTTCATGTGAAACTGAGGCACAATAGACAGAAGTAACACAAATATTTTCATGTTGCCTCTTCACATTTTAATTAGGCTTAAAGGCAGCAAGACATTAGGAAAGAGTGAGGTTATACCCAGTGTATGAAGCCTAACAAGGATCTTTCGTTTCCTCTACTAAGCTGGGGATTTGACATTTGCATCAAGATCTAACACTAGTGCATCAACAAAGTCTTCAATGGTAGGGGTTTTCTGTAGCATTCCTGAGGATCAAAAATAAGAATCTGTGAATATTTACTTTTAAGATTGACAGTTATTGAGGTATTACAGAAAATGTAGTTGCAAGTGTTTTTACCTTGGACCATCAGCATAGGCTCTTTACTGCCCCCATGAGCGAGCATCTCTCTGCGGTAACGCTCTCCCATCACTCTGCAAATGACAGTCTCCTCTTTAATTAGACCAGACATACAGTAGAACTACAGATATTTTCTGATTTGAAAGTGAACAGTCACTATAAAATAGAAAATATTTAACACTTATTAAATGCAAATCAAACAAACAAACAAAAAAATTCCAGTCACCATGAGTACCTTTGTCTGTGCACTCAGCATCCATGACAAAATAGCAAAACATATGCATGACAAAGCTGTCCTACATGGCCAGGAGCTGGAGTTGAAAACTCCACACTGACCTGCTGAAGGGATCCTGTAGAAAGCACTGCCTCCACACCATTGAGGCAACAGCCCTGGACATGAGGTAGGAGTAATATTTAGCACCATAGCCAACCAGGTGACTAAATCTCAGCTGCCAAGCCTACATCATCGAGAATATATAAGATAAATATTTTATTTTTAACATTGGTGTCAAAAAATATTTTTTAAAAATGTAATAATTAGACAAATTGCACAGAATCTGAAATGCGTCTGTGACGTTGCCACTCACTGTGTCATTAACATAAGGTAACCCGTAAAATTTCTCCTGTATTTCTCTGAGGATGTCAGTGGTTGATCTGTATTGTGGTATTCCATGATAAACCTGGTCCAAAGCTGCATAGAAAATCTGTACAGAGAAGAATTGCACAAAAAACAAACGATCACTAGTAGACTTAATATATAAAGTCTACTGCATCATTTTGTTACGTACATTTTAAGGCCTCTACATTATCAACATGGTCAGAACTTTGCTGAAAAACCTGATGTATCTACTACATGCCTTCTTCTGTCTGATTGATAGTTCATACTTTATTAGTAAAAGGCCTTTTAGTATAGTTTACAGGTCATGCTCATGAGTCTTTTTGCTGTCAATTCTTTACTTAATCTTATAAATTTTATATTGCTAGTAATATTTTAAGATGAACATTAACTGAAGTGAAGCAACTTGGGTATAAATTACAACTTAGGTATATCTGATTATCCATAAACCATTTTTTTCTTGAGAAAATCGTGTTTAAATATACGTATTAAATAAGAGACTTGAAATTTGTTCAACTCTCAAACATCACTGTATTGCATTGCATTATATGTTTTGTTCCACACAATAAAAATCTACTTATCTTTGATCATGAACTAAGCTTTTAAATTTACTAAGACACATTATTGGAAAATATTTAGTGATGATATTTATATGCAATTTATGTAAGTAGCCTGCTATTATAAAATCTCATTGATTTACATTACAAGCTATCACAATTTCATATTTGTTTTTGGCCATATAAATATCAGCAGCTGCACCAAATTGCATGTTTCTGCTCAGTTTGAGCTTGCAAATGAAATGTAGATTTTTTTTTGTTTTGTTTTTTCATTTTTGAGCCATAAAAGCCTGATGTATCTACTAGTGCTGTCAAATGATTAATCGGCATTAATTGCATCCAAAATAAAAGTTTTTGTTTACATAATATATGTATGTGTGCTGTGTATATTTATTATGTATATATAAATACACACACATGCATGTATATACTTCAGAGAAACGTGTTATTTTTATACATTAAATGTATTTATTTATAATATAAATTATATGAATATAAATACAGACATGTAAATATTTTCAAAATATATACTGTATGTGTGTGTGTTTATATATACATAATAAATATACACAGAACACACACATATATTATACAAACAAAAACTTTTATTTTGTATGCGATTAATCGTGATTAATCATTTGACAGCACTAGTATCTACTCAACTATAGTTTACATCCCACAATTACTCCTGACTCATTAAAGCTGACTTCATATCAGCACTATAGTTCTCCATCACAGAGCAGTGATGTGTGTTTTAGTACCTGTAGCTGAGTGTCAGCAGCACTACAAACCCTCTTAGACTCACATAAACGGGACACTAGGCTTTCTGGAAGAGGCTAGAGATAACAAAAGACAGCTGTTACATCAACATGCAGTTCTTCTAATGGTGTTTCAGATACATAGACGATGATCTCTGAAGCAGGTATGTGCACAAACCCACCTCTCCAGTCTGATAATGTCTTGCAAACTGGCTCACAACTCGATAATCTGAGGCAAAATACTCCATCAGAATAGAAGGGACTTCAGCAAAGTCTGTGGAGCACCTGGTTCCTGTATAGATACATACATCAAATTCAGATCAGTTATTTGTCATGTAAATTCAATTTATGAATTTAAATAACCCTGAATATTAAGTTAACTCTGACCTGTGACATGCTGATAGCGTGTCCTGCCTAACATGGAGTGCATGGCATGTCCCATCTCATGGAAGAGGTTCTCCACCATAGAGGGGGTGAGCAGAGATGGGGTTTTGCCGCTGGGTGGAGGTAAACTCAGCATCAGCACTACAACAGGCAGCTGGTAAATGCCATCTTCCCTCAGCCGCCCACCTCGGATGGTGAAGTGACAGTCCTGACATATATGGAAATAGTATGTTTAGAGATACCAATAAAGCAATATATTTTTTTCATTTTTCCAAATAAACATTTAAAACTATATATGTACACACACTACCCTCCAAAGTTTGAAAGAAGTATCTTAAATATGGACACCCATTTCTGATATAGAATTTTTTTTAAAAAGTGACTTTTTATCTCACAATTCGGACTTTATATCTTGCAATTCCAATAAAAAAAGTCAGAATGGTGAGATATATACTCAGAATTAAAGTTATAAACTTGCAACTCAGAGGACAAAAAGAGAACTGTGACATAAAAAGTCACAATTACCTTTTTATTTTTTATTCTTGGCATGGAAAAAACAGAGATGTTAACACAATTGTGAGAACAAAAGTCAGAGTTCTGAGTTTATGAGTTCTGAGTTAAATTGTGACTTTTTTTTAATATCTGCAAGTTTATGTCTCACAATTCTGCAATTTTTTCTCAGAATTGCAAGTTGTAAAGTTTGAATTGCAAGAAAAAGTAGTCAGAATTAAGATAAAAAGTCCTAATTTCCTTTTTTACTCCGTTGCAGGAACAGGCTTCCATACTTATAAATCTATACATTAAAACAGTAATGTTGTAAAATATTATTACAATTTAAAATAACCATTTCCTATTGTAATATATTTTACAATGTAATTTATTACTGTGATGCACTGCTGAATTTTCAGTGTCACATGATCCTTCAGAAATCTTTCCAATATGCTAATTTACCACTCAAAAAATGTTTCTTGTTATTATATCACTGCTGAAAACAGTTGTTTCTTAATATTTTTTGTGGAAACTGTGATAGAAAGGTCGAAAGAACAGCATTTATTTAAATTAGAAATGTCTTTACTGTCACTTTTAATACATTTCATGCATCTTTACTGAATACGACTATTAATTTCTGTCCCCAAACTTTTGAATGGCATTTGTCGTATATGTGTGTATATGTTCATTTAATTGCACTAATATTATGTATATCCAGTTTAATTATATATCTGCATTGTACAGAATCAGTCAAGAGCAGACAGCTGTACCTGGTGAGGTTTATCAAGTCTGCGGAAGAAATCACAGTAGATATATCCCAGCAGTCCCTCTGTTTCATGGACCACAGCCTGTTGGCAGCACAAGAAACAGTAAATACAGCTGCCCAGCTGCATTAATACATCTGTGAGTGAGTGATCGATAGACAGTTAAGATGGAGGAGAGAATCTCACAAGCTTTCGGACATCTTCGCTCCACAGTTCGCCCATCTTCGGCTGCTCCGCTTGAAAAGAAACGCCCAGAAGCTGCATGAAGAGACGGTTGAGTCCCTCCATACAAGCACCCAGAGAGAAGTACGGGCTGTAGACGCTGGGATCAATGTTAAACCTACAAGTACATGAATGTGTATGAGGATAAACAGGAAGTAAATGGCATATCCAGAGGGATGTATACATGAAAACGCCTTACTTTTCTGTTCGTATGGCACAGCTGAGGTACGCATGATCCCACGCCATCACTTCCTGAGATGCGAAAAACAATATTTAGGAAATCTGTTTGCATTTGTGATGCAAACGAAAAAAAGAAAAAGCAGAATTCACAAAACAAATCTAGTGCACAAAATAAACATTTACAGGATTTGTCGAATGTGTTTTCGTCTTCATTTCTTTCATCATCTTGAAGTCTCTTGATGTTCTGTATTATGACAAACAAACAGAGTAAACATTACAACACATCAAACATTCCTATTCAAAAACAGCAGTTAGTGCAAAACATACCTGTCAGAGAGCTTTTCTGTTAGCAGCTTCAAAAACTTCATCACAGTCTCTGTTAAGCAAACAAATTCGTTTACAAATGCGTTTGTTTCAACTCCATTTGCAGCTAAAAGAGGACTGTAGCCAGCAAGTGATGCTCTGATTATTTTTACCTGGGGTTTTAGCCATCGTTCCTTTCAAAGCTCTGTGTGCAAACGACTCATAGCCCACTAATGTTGCCAGCTCATGTCTACAAGCCAAAAGCTCATCCAGACAAAGCAAGAGACTAGCATTGGGGTACAGAAAGATTTTATACGCAGCTTCCCGCACCTACCAGAGGGAAGAAAAAAAGACGCTTACGGAACATGCAAACGAAAGCGAACCTTGCCATCTAGCTTGCATAAACAGCCAATAGCATGTCATAATGGATTTATGCGCACTTTTAATCTCAAGCAACAAACAGGGAGATGGTAACTATGTAAACAGAATAACATGATCACACGCACCAGCTCGTTTGGAGAGTCAGCATGCAACCCGCCGATCTGAATGCGGTTCCCGTCTATGGAAAAGCAGTGGCGGATGTGTTCTGGTAGAACTTGTTTATCTATGGCGTTTGGGAGCTGAGACCCGCTCAGAAACTCGTGGTAAAGATCCAGCAGCTTCACATTCAGAGCGACAGCCTTGCTCCTCTGAGATGATTCATAAAGAAATATAGGGCCTATATAAAATCAGTATGATCACATAAAAAAGGGCTTGTATTTTGGGCTTTAAGGATTGTTCTCACCTTGGATTCATCCAGATGTATTCCACTAATCTCAAAATCAAACATGAAGAGCTCTGCCACTCTTCTAAATCAGCAACAGAACCGCATGAAGGAAATGAATATGTTTATTCAGCAAGGATGCATTCAATTGATCAAAAGTGACAGTAAAGACATTTATATAGTTTCAAAACTTTCTATTTTAAATAAATGCTGCTCTTTTGATCTTTCTATTCATCAAAGAATCAAAAAATATATATCGCTGTTGTATATTAATTAGTGCTGTCAAATGATTAATCACGATTAATCGCAAATTAAGTTTTTGTTTACATAATATATGTATGTGTGCTGTGTATATTTATGTATATATAAATACACACATGCATGTATATATTTCAGAAAAATATGCTAAGTTTATATATTAAATATATTTATTTATAATATAAATTATATGTAATATAAATAATATAAATATAGACATGTAAATACGTGTAAATATTTTCAAAATATATACTGTATGTGTGTGTATTTATATATACATAATAAATATACACAGAACACACACATATATTATGCAAACAAAAACTTTTGTATGCGATTAATCGCGATTAATCGTTTGACAGCACTAATAATATTAATGTATATTCAGCTGTTTTCAACATCCACATTTTAGCTCTAACATTACAGGTACAAATTACCTGATAAAATATTTTAAAACAGAAAACAATTAGCCTATTTTAAACTGTAATAATATTTTACATTATTACTGCATTTTTGATCAAATAAATGCAGCCTTTGTGAGCATAATTTCAAAAACATTGACAATTCTTACGATTCCATATTTT
Source organism: Tor tambroides (assembly GCA_021397915.2). Lineage (NCBI taxonomy): Eukaryota > Metazoa > Chordata > Actinopteri > Cypriniformes > Cyprinidae > Tor > Tor tambroides. The sequence continues at coordinate 34,464 of JAFVLL020030619.1, read as the reverse complement.
TAATCTCATACAAACAGTTTTGAGTCCACAGTCGTTTCAGAAATACATCTTCTCTTGTTTAACTTTTAAATCATGTTTAAAAGGATTTTCAAAGTTCACCTGCCTTGTGTCTGAGTCCAGTGTGGCCAAAACAGCCTCGTTTTCCAGTAAATTCTTCAGGCTCTGACACAAATCGACATTTGTATTGAGTCTGTAATATACACAAACAAATAAACATAAAACACAAATATTGTTTAGTACAGCCAGAATAACCAGATGACAGATACACACTTTTCCACAACAGTTCCGATTTCAACGCAGGTCCTTTCCGCTGCCTCCCGGAAAGCAGCATCCGGATGAGCCACTTTGATGAAATCTGCCTGCAATGAAACACTTGTGAGATTTAACAGACCCCTGACAAGAATCACAGTTTATGCTACGCCAACACAATTATGTTTACCAGGTCTGCAACTCTACATAAGCTGTCAGACAGCTGATCAAATGTTTCCACAGTGACGGCACCAGGAGGATGTGTGCAAGCCTTGTGGACCAGAAACTCTGCTTCCCTGAGAGCCTGATGCTGAGCCATCTGGAAACCGGCAGGACCGCTGAGCTCTGATACTCCAAACAGACCCTGAGAACAGAGAGGAAAGACACTCATTTTACACAGAAAACAAGGTCAATGCAACTGTAGTCATTTGTATGGAAGCCCGTTTCTGCCAAGGAGTAAAAAAAATAAAATAAAAAAGGTAATTGAGACTTTTTTTTTCACAATTCTGAGCTTATATTTCACAATTTGGGGATATAAACTCGCAATTCTGAGAAAAAAAAGTCAGATCTGCAAGATATAAACTCAGAATTCTGATTTTCTTTTCACAATTCTGAGTTTACATCTTGCAATTCTGATTTTATTTCTTGTAATTCTGAGTTTACCTTTCCAATTCTGAGTTTTTTGTCAGAATTATGAGTTTATGTCACAATTTGTTTTTATTTTTGCCACCAATTAAAAAATAAAAAGGTACTTGTCACTTTTAATCTCAGAAATCTGACTTGTGAGTATATATATCCCAATTGCGAGTTTATATAGAGCAATTCTGAGTTGATATTTTGCAATTCTGAGTTCATATCTCAAAAAAAAAAAGGCAAAATCAGAATTCCAAGATATCAACTCTGAATTGCAATCACCTTTTTTTTTTTAATTCCGTGGTGCGTTTCCATACATTTGTCATGCCAATACAAAATTATATATTATATAATAATACATTGTACACAGTAAATTAAGACATACAATTATACAAAATTTTATAAAATATACAAAATTATAGAATTTAACTGAAAATATTTTATAAAAACATACTTTATTAAAAATAAATAGAAAAATGTATTAAAAAATAAAAACTTTATAAATGCTTTATTTAAAAAAACAACAACAATCACTTATAGAGAATGTGAAGGTGACGTCACGCCGCGTAGAGTTCTGGGAAACTGGAAACGGCTTTGTTTATCCGCCATTTTGAGAGGATCGCGCTGCCGTTCCGCTATTGAGTTCAGGGCAGTATTTTGATTTTCTGTCATGATTGTTGAAAATGTCACCACTGTTTGTCATTCATTCTGCATCGAGAATTGCAAAAATAACTCCGATCATCATTCTGAGAGAAAACTGGACAATTCAGTGTAGATTTTTTTGCCTTTTCTCTGTGTAAAAACACCAAGGGAAGCAGGTCGCGGAGATGATAATACGCCTGATAGTTTTGAAAGTTTTGATTTTGTTTGGTTTAATAATTAACATTACCTTCGCGAGTATGACTCTCACTCAGCTTGTGAATTAATGTTAGCAGAACTTGAACAGGGACATTAAAAAGCTTAACATCACGCTTCATGTGCCTTAATGTACCAAGACAGTGATAAAGACAAAAATTGTTTATTTTATAGACAGATCTATAGACAGATACGTTAGCCTAAATTATTTTACTGTTAAAGCACATGTATATATTATAAACTATTACGAAAGTCTTTTGATAATATATTATAAAAGTCTCACCACATTTTTCTGTAAATGTTCAAATCGTTGGTGCTGAACATTGAACGCCGCTCCGACAGCAGACCATGTGTTGACGCTGCGTCTGTAGAGCGCGTGCGAGCGCTGCAGCAAGAGCCGCGAGCCCCGCATCACTGAAGACCATCACACACAACGCTATTTAACATTACAGCATAAGCTCCTGAGTAGACGCATTGTGAAACAACCAGGCCGGCTCTTTCAAAGTATTACGCAAACATATAACTATACATATAACTAAAGTTTCCCAGGTTGTAAATCTGCGGAGATCAGCTGTGGTTTGGGATTTCGCCTCTCTCGTGCGAAAACCCCAGGCAGCTAGGTTTCACTTCAGCACTTTCTATAATTAACAATGAAAACGTATAATCTTTAGTTAAGGAAATATAATCCATAAACTTTTGTTATATTTATATATTTCAAAAATGTATTATGTTATGTTTAGCAATGCTATGGTTAATTCGGGTTTGTTTTTTCATACACTAACGAAACTGCGCGGACGGTGGGAAAATGACGTAAAGCTCAGAGTAAATAAATCCATCCAAAGCAGCAAACAAAGGTCGCCATGCCCTTGTTCTCCACTAATACACTGGCGAAAATGTTTCACACGAAGATTAAGCTTTAATGACTGGTTTATTCAATTATATCTCTGGAATTGATGTTGGTTCAAAATCTGAATATGAAGAGATCACATGTACTGGTCAAACAACACTGAATGAAATAACTCTTTGTTTTTGTTTGTTTGTGAAAATTCTGATCAACCAAATCAAGCATTCACATTTTATGCTCTTCAACTGATCTGACAAATGCCTTGAGCATAATCACTGAGTCAATAACGGGCAAACAAGTTCCCTCATTTCTTCATGTTTTATGTAAGTCTTGTGGATCAGATAGGTTTGTTTTCATCTCTTTGACAAATGTTCATAAGGGAATCTAGCCAACAGCATTAGCTTTACAAACCAACATTAGAAATAACTGGAATGTGGCACTAAACACAAAGCTCAGACACTCCCTTGCCTTAAGCTGAAGTGTGTTCGAATATAAACAAAAACCCTTATGGCAAGCGTTTTCTAGGTCATCACAGTCAGAGAAAGTTTGGGTGGGGGCTGGGGTTAAGATCACATATGGTGGGCAACTGCTTAATCCATTTATCGTATTAGGCAGTTTCTCTGTTTTCCTGTTGATGTCACTTCCTGTGCCAACAGGTGCTGTTTATGAGCTTGGATCCATCTGCCCCACATCTGATTTGGTCATTTAAGATACTCACATCAGTACAAGGCTGTTTTTGAGTAATAACATGTAAATGAGTTTGTACATATTCATCCGTCATATTAAATGAATAAAGTATAGGAAATAGACCAGTCATAGATGTAAGCTTGCTGCCACTGCATTTATATCCTTACACATTCTACCAACGACTTTTATTTGATAAAAAATAGAAACCATCAGAGTACTGTCAAACCCTTCAAAATACAACCTGAAATGTTCTTGAAAGGAACTGACAAGGAGATCTTCCAATAGGTCTACTTGTCGAATTACTCAAAATACCAAAGAAATTAAATTCTAGCTATAAAAGGAATTATTTTGACATAAAATAACAAATACATCTTAATTACTTTTGAAGAGTTCATAGGCTACATACAGCTGAATAAATATTTTACCTGAAACTAAACTAATTTCTAGACATCTAGTCATGAAAAAAGTAGAAATAATTGAAAATTATGCACAAACTTCAAAATAGAGACTAAGTTCTGTAGTATTAACATGTTCTATATTTGAGCATGTACCATGGTAATACCAGTATAATTTTAATATCAATGAGATACTATGGTAGTTTTATAAATATTTATATATTTTCTGATTTCTCTCATTTTAAAGTTTTAGTAATGTGTGTATGTGTATATATATATATATATTAAGAACATCAAGAATTTTTTTTTTTTAAGTAACAACTTTATGGTTTTAGTTGACTGTAATAACCCTAAGTAATACATAATCACCCACTTTATTTAATATATCAATCTTTTAAAACATTGCAAGTATAACTAAACCTACAGTAATGAATGTAATTTCAAAATCAAAGGGAGAACAGGGTATCACAACTGATTTTTTATTGGCTTGTTTTATCGAACCATAACACACAGAGATACATCTATAAACAATGATCAAAAGAAACTGTACATTTATACTTGATATCTAAGTCCCACAAAAATAATGCTACTGCTGGTCAGAACGCTTTACAACTAAAGAGATTTTACACGTAATGACTTGTTTGTCTCGAATTTTCCATTTGAATAATGCGTTTGGATATTAAAGAATCGCTGGCTTTGCAGAGATATTCATCCCACGTCTGCCATCGGTACCATAACACAAACTGGACTTAAAGCCCCCAAAATCTTTTTCACAGCAGTTTTACAAATTTATTGCGGTACTATCACAGAAGAGACAAAATCAATACACACGAAGCACAGGCCTGACATGAACTCCAGTACTAGAGAATATGTTTATTTAGCAGAAATGATTATGGAGAACTGCAGTTAACATATGGAACACAGCTTACAAACGTTCTACAAGTAATCTTTCGCCTTATAAACAATAAACAATGAGTTATTTGCCCACCCCTCCCTCCCCAAACACACATTACAGGTTACACGCACACACACAAAAAAAACACCAAAATCCCTCATAGAGCCAATGGAATGTTAGTCATTCGGACAAGCTCGGAAGATGTCCAGCTGTCTGTGTAAACGACATGCCCACAACCTTCCCCTCTACCTCACACTTTGAAAGCGAGAGCAGAGAGGGGGAAAAAAAAACACCTGTCGACATTTACGATGATGGTAGTTTTTCTGCCCAATGTAAAAATGCTGGATATGATGAGATCACTTTCAAAATGTTTCTTTTCTTCCATAAAAAAATGTGTCTCTACAATCAAACTACTAAAAAACCTGCCTTTTGAAAATAGTAGATAAAAATATTCCCCTGAATTGTACAAGAAAAGAGGTACAGGGAGTGCTGGTAAAAGATGAGACCTCAGCAAAGTTATTCCCCGTCTTCTCCCTTGTCGGCGTCTTCCGTTGCCTGACAAAACATTATCATTGGCGTTAGATTACATAGAAAGACCACAAATCAGTTTAGGGTGTTATATGTAAGATTTGCCCGTATATGACTTTGTTACCTCTTCGTCATCTTTTGTTTCTCCGTTTTCTGCGGGCACCTCCTCTTTCTTCTCCTCCTCCTTGGGCTCCTTGGGTTCCTTTGTTTTCTTAGGTTTGGCAGCCGCCTTCTGTGTAAATTGATTTTTTATATTGTTTCTAAGTTATAATTTAGAATTTAATCTAGGTTTTTATCATTCTTCTTGTTTAAACAGTTTTGTTACCTTTGGCTTAGGCTCTGCCTTTGGGGGTGCAGGTTTCTAAAAATGAAAAAGTTATAATACATCAATTAATAAATAGAGAATATAAATAACTGCCATATCTGTTGAATGGATGAGAACTGTATATAAAAGCAGAACACGAATACTCACGTTTACCAACCTCTCCGACCTTCTTTTAGGCTGCAAAGTAATAAGTTTAAACATGTACCTTATTTTGATGCAATAAATATTTATTGTATTATTACACTTTATTTCTGTGCAGTAAGGAGTGAGATCTTCTTACCTCAGTGACTTCAGCATCATTGTTCGCCTTTGGGGAAAAAACAAAGAGAGTATTATTCTCAAGTCCATCAGTGTAATTTATAACAGATGCATCTTTATAACGCAAGTTGTATGTAGAAAATGGCAAAAATTGTTAGCTAAAACAATCTAGCTCATCAGGGAATTTTACACATTTCATTTATTTTGATTCTGATTACTCCTTAATGATTCTTTTAGTACATTTGAGAATATTTCTTCAAATGATATAATTTCGTGTTTTAACAGAACAGAAATCAACTTAATTCAACTGCTGAAGATGTTTAAAAACTTTTTAATGACTTTTCATAGTTTTAGAGGCCAGTCAATAATTGGTTAAAATTCCAAAACAAACAAAACACGTGGTATCAAATCTCCTTCATTGATTTATTTTAATAAAACAGTACTTAATAAAAATCATGTCATAATGTGAATAAAGCCACTTTGGCATGAATAACCAGTCAGTAACTTACTACGATAATTTAAATGAGCTATAAGTACAACATAACGCAGAAACAGTTCTTGATTCCTTTCCAGTCGGACACCAGTTTCCAAATAACGTGGTTTTCATCAACTGCGAATTTAGTAACCGCTTTAACCGATTCATATGATTTATTAGAAAGGGTCTAATAAAAACCATTCCTTAGGGAACAGGAATAATCGAGCTGTATACTATTGATTCACTCAAAAAGATCCGGTTCATTAGAGTCATCTGTTCGAGAACCGGACTACACAGGTCGCCATGTATGGTTTTGAATCATTAAAAAGAATCGGATCACTTGAGTCATTCGTTTGGGAATGAGCCTACCCGGGCTGTGCAGTAAAGAATCGGATCATGAGTCATTCGCTCGGGGTTCGGACATGGTTGCTCTAAATTTCGTACTGTGCGTGGATTATTTCTTAAAGGAACGACTCCCAAACATACAGCCAGCAATTAATCAATGTTTATGTCCTGCCTTCGTTCTCCAATACTGTGCAGCTCGGTCCGTTTTTACTGCTCTCTAGCGCGCACCGCCCCCTTCATGCACACCGACTCATTCAACGCTGATTAATGGAGATTTGCTCTCGCCCCACCGACCCCGCTCCATGACATTCCCGCCATTCGCTTTCAAACACAACATCCCGAGGTGCACAGCCAAGAGGGAAAAAAACACTACAGAATATACCAGAATAATAGGAAACACCAAACAGCGGCGCTATGATGTGCAAGAATACCGCCATTGCATAATCTGGCACTTGCACGATCAAATATATCGAGACGCAATCGCGCACTAAAGCCCTAATGCACGAATTAAATCCCTAATGCACGACGATGAGCTGCAGGATAAAATATTGCGCCGTCTGTCACTGTGTCTTCAAACCCACAGCGAGTTTAAATCATCGTGGTTGTAAGGGCAGCCATGACACTAAAAACCCCGAGCCTTTACAAAGACATTTACGTGCAATTATAGCAAACCCTACTAAAATAAAAAAACAAATATTCCATGCAACAATTTGATTTTATGTCCTGCGCCCGACAGCCTTTCGGTTGCTGGACTGTATAAACTGCACATCAACGAAAACTAATATTGTTAACGTTACACCCCCTTTGTCTGATGCATATCGACAGAAACTTCATCTATTTGTAAACAAAATCACGACACATATATATGCACAAATTATATTCCACATCCGCTCATGCATGAAAATTAATCCGGGGTTTAGTTAAGTTAACTCTGATGGAGAAAAAAAAAATCTCAGTCGCGCGCTCTCAAATCAAAACACGAGTTTATTAAAACACACGAGCATGCAAACACTAAAAATGCACGAATACTGCTGCAACTGAATGAAAATTAGCACATCTGCATGCAAAGTGCACTATTCTTTTCATTCCTCTTTTGCTTTTTTTATACTGCATGTTCTATTAAAGATGGTGCCTCGATAAATTAGGAAACCAATGCGCTACTTACTTTGCTCCTTTTAGGCATGGCTGTGGGTTTGTACAACGAGCAAAAATTAAAGCGGTTTAAAATGCAAGCTGCACGGATTTAACGCTGAAAAACAGTCGACACTGTGTGTTGAGCTCGGATAAAGATTCACACAGTAGGTTTGAGCACAGAATAGGAAGACGTTAACGCTCGTCCGAAACAAAAACCTGCTCAAACCGGATTGGATTCTCCTCCTCCTCCCTCTTCTTCCCTATTCAATTCATCGCAGGCCGACCTGACAGCGAATTTTCGATTCCCACTATGGCGAAGCCGCATCTCATGAATAATAATTAGATATTGATGACGTTACTCGGTAACCTTCCTTGAGCGCCCAGTCACCTACCTTGATTAATATTAATGAGCCATGCCATACCGAATGTAGGATTCGTTCATTGGCCAGCAGACTAGCGTCCCCTTGCCAACGACAGCCTGTAAGCCAATCAGAGTGAACGCAATTTTAGTCATTTAATATTCATAAGCCACGTTTTCACCATAGTAGGATTATCAAATCCGTCTCTCCGCCTCCTGCTCCCGGTGATTGGCCTGCGGAGACTCACTGCACGTTTTCAAATCATAGCAAGATATCCGTGTGGACACTTTTGCATGCCAATCAGTTGGAATATTATTTGTTTTTGCAATGAATTTGTGCTGGTGAAGGGAGATTTTGTTAGTTCTGTTGTCGATTTAAAATGTTAGGAAATCCAAAGTTAAATTCCCATCTTTAATTTCCATGCGATTAGATCATAAATATTGCGCAATCTAAGGCTTTTCAGTTTTTTTTTTTTTCTTCTTCTTTTTTCTATGGTTTCCAGATGTGAGCGAGTTATTTTAGGAGCCGGATTTGAAATGGACCTCGGAGCTGCTGAGCTTTTAAAGCCCCCGTGCGCCAGCAAAGGTTTTGCAGGAGAAAATGGCGACTGTGCACAGAAAACATTTCACTTGTGTCTCACCAACAAAATGTATCCGTTGCTGAATTGACAGCGCAAAAATGGTGCAACATGAATGTAGTTGCAGTTCTCCAGTGCATTTTTAAATTATTTGTTTAGGTATTTTGTTTTTGCTTTCAGTGTGAAAATGATATAATATTAATAGTGGAAAAAAAAATCCATGTTATTTAAAAAACTTAACACTTGGATTTATAAATATCACAGAGGACATCAGGTCAAAATAGTGCTTAAACACCAGGAAATAAATAAAAGAACCAGACATAGCATTTTTACAAACAATAAGAACAAAAATAATAGTAATAATAATCATACATTCATAAGAAAACCCCCCAAAAAAGGTAGACATAGTGATTTCCTGACACAGAAAATGATGGAAGTGTAATAAATTGTAAAAATATTTTTATAGAAAATGATTTAAAAAAAAAGTAGAATCAGAAAGCTGAATCCTCCATTTGGTCACATTTAAATCTTTTGAGAGACTTGTGTGCAGATTTATTAAGTGGCATACTAATTAAATATTAAGTAGTATTATAGTATATTAAGTAGTATGTTATATATTAAGTAGATATAAGTTTTTCAAATGTAAATTACTATAATCTCCCTGTTTCTATGACTGAAACAAATTCATGTCACATTGTGAATATCACATGCAGATGTTATGTTTTGCTGTAACTTGTGCATGTAGTAGGACGTGTTTACCAACATACACACAGATGCACAGCAGTTGAAAACACCTCAGCGTATATGTATATGTATATATATATATATATATATATATATATATATGTAACGGCTGCAGCCACTAGCGTCAGTCACTAGTGTGTCTCTTGAGATCAGGGGAGTGAGGTTTACTTGCACAGTACCTACTCGCTGGCATCCGTTACATATATAATATTCCTTTGGGAGAGATGTGTGCGTAATAGCTCCATAACCTAAGTGATGCCTTTCAATAAATGGTGCTCTGAAATCTGTCATAGTGTATGACCTAAAACGTGTTAAACAGCTTGGTGTCATCATACACTTTAAAAAACCAAAGGTGCTTCATGGTTCCTTGAAGCACACTGGCTACAATATAATGTTCTTGAGTTTGCTATACGATTCTTTTGAGCTTATAAAAGACTTGATGTTACACTACAGGTTCTTCTTGTGAAGATCTACTGGTTTCTCTACAGCACCAGTACAGAAATAGTTAGTTCTAAATAAATATAGTATAAAGTGATTGGTGGACCTTAAAAAGTTCCCCTAAGGCATTAGTCTATCAACTCTTTTCAGTTATAAGTGAATGTTTACGTCTCAGGTCCTCATTTCAAAGGCTCCTGTGGTTCCTGGTCCACATAATGAAAATCAGTCATGTCTTCAACCACACTGCTATCTCCTTATCCAGAACCTTGCGATTTCACAACCAGATCATAACAACTCCCTCCTCGCCAGTCCCCTCCCCCATGAAAACATTAAAACCCCTTCTATAGGCAGCTCTTTCAGGCGGGAAAGTCCTGCTCATGAAGTTCTCCCATGCCTGTGTGTTCCTGCAGGAGTCGGATGGGGGTGGGTGTAGTAGGTGTGGCTGCCGAGTTTCAGATAACAGGTCACATTTGAGGACTGTTGCCATCCTTAAACTTCAGTTGAGACAGGAAGGAAAAGGGCGCTGAAACGATCTGTGCCACGCACGATTACAAAGCCACTAACTAAACATACACGTGAGAGTGAGATCATTGTGTACGTGTGATCACATCACTGAGAAAACGCACAACACAAGTGTACAATGAGGTCCTTGCAACTCATGAGCACCACTTGAATGTCCTCAGTGTTTGGTTTATTTTACATACTAAACACCTATATACTGCAAATCTGTGCATTTGTTTACAAAGAATTCCAGAAGAATTCCAATGTTTCTAAAGACAATTAAACTATAGAATTTTAGGAGCTTATTATATACATAACTGAAAACACTGCATGATATTGCTGTGCATTTGCAATGGCATTCTGAATGGATTTTTCTGTGTGGTATCTAGAGTGTTCTGGTTAGTTTCTAGGGTGTTACTAAGCATTTGCTAGAGTTTGAGTGTTTTTAGTTTGTTGCTATGTGTTGTTATGTGGTTGTGGAGGTGTTCTTAGTGGTTTCTAGGTTTGTCACTAGGTTGTTGCTAGTTGAGTTGTGGTTGTTGATGTGTTACTATGCATTTGCTAGAGTGTGAGCGTTTTTACTGTGTTGCTATGTGATTGTTGAGGAGTTCTGGTTAGTTTCTAGGGTGTTGCTATAAATTTGCTAGAGTATGAGTGTTTTTAGTGTGTTGCTATATGGTTGTTGAGATGTTCTGGGTGGTTTCTAGGGCGCCACTATGCATTTAGTAGAGTCTGAGTGTTTATAGTGTGTTGTTATGTGGTTGTTGCGGTGTTCTTAGTGGTTTCTAGGGTGTTGCTATGCATTTGGTAAATTTTGAGTGTTTTTAGTGTGTTGCGATGTGATTGTTGAGGTGTTCTGGTTACTTTCTAGGGTGTTGCTATGCATTTGCTAGATTGTGAGTGTTTTTAGTGTTTTGCGATGTGATTGTTGAGGTGTTCTGGTTACTTTCTAGGGTTTTTTTTACAGTCTGTGGTCAAACCTCATTATTCCTACCGCCTCTCTCGTCAGTGAAGTGCAGCGCGCAGTTTGGAGTATCGCGGCTTGTTTGCAGTCTGAAGGTAAATAAAGAACTGTTGATTGAATATGTACAGCGTTTTCTTTACTTGAGAAACACTATATTTATAAAGGCTCATGTTTTTTTTTTTTTGTTTGTTTTTAAGGAGCAGAAAAGAGTGTCATTTGTTGTCGAGTCACAGCCAAATAGCTTGTGTGAAGCGCCGAATCTTTTATAATATGATATTTTGGCCAAATAACAGAAAGAAAAAAAACCTGAGCGCCCTCATAGCGACAGAAAACTGTATAACCTGAAAGTTCATGAAAACGTAAATGCGTTGCACGTACTGCCTCTAATGTGGGGGTATATAAGGTGGAAAAACTTTCGCTGGTGAAAAACTTAGTATTTGAACTTGATTTTGGTGAAATGTTAATAATATAATGACATATGCAACGATGCAAATAAACGTAGCCTATCTGTAGGCCTATACAATAAGATTTCATTAATGTATGAGTGAACAATGAACAATCATTTATTACAGTATTTATTAATCTTTGTTAATGTTAGTTAATGAAAATACAGTTGTTCATTGGTAGTTCACGTTAGTTCACAGTGCATTAACTAATGTTAACAAGCACAACTTTTGATTTTAATAATGCATTAGTAAATGTTGAAATTAAGATTAATAATGCTGCAGAAGTATTGTTCATTCTTAGTTCATGTTAACTAATGAACCTTATTGTTAAGTGTTACCCTTTGTATAAATGTAGGCTATATGTATACAATAAAACCACAATACCAACTACTAATAGGAGGTTTCCGGCTGACAGCAAAAATTTATTTAGCCTATGCCACAATATGAGGTAAATCCAGCCCTGTACATGATACTGATTTTTGTTGCCAAATTGGTTTGGAACAGTGGTTGAACAAACAATTAACCTGAACTATTATGCCTGTCTTATCTGCTTGACTGTCAGTTTTATTGATCACTGAGAGAGCATTGACTTGGTATGATGTCGGTTCAATAAAACTGAATTTTTAAAAAATAGCTTAGATATTGTAAACTACTTTTGCCATGTTACTGTAGCTTAGCTTGCTACATTTCCCAGGGCTGTAGCTTTAGTGTAGTGAAGCTTAATTTAATGAAGAGTAACTGTTAGCTTAGCTCACTGCATTTTCCAAGTAGCTTGCCCAACACTGTGTGTCGTTATGCATTTGCTAAAGTGTTTTTAGTTTGAGTGTTTTTTTGGGTGTTGCTCTGCATTTGCAGAGAGTAAGTATTTTTATAGTGTGTTGTAATCAAAGACTATAGAATACCCAAGACGTGTCACTCACATAGTTTTGAATGGGGAAAAATGCAACGCTCAATATGGCCGCTTAATTGCAGGAAGCCCTGCCTTCTGACTGAAAGAGCCAATCGTTAATCGGTAAAGTCGGCGCATCACTGCAGCTGCCGTTAGAAGTCCCGGTTGCTATAGAAACAGTCAGCGTTCTGAAACATGCGCTTAGGACTGCGCATGCACACTGGCAGATTTAGCCTGAAAAATAAGCTTTTTATAATGCTTTTTGAGCAAAAGAAACAACATATATGATACAGTTGTTGTCAGATTTCTTTGGTGATTTCAAATATGAAATTGAATATTGAATATTGAATTATAAGCTTAGTGAACAGTTTGGTAGAATTTGATGTTTCCCCATTCAAAGTGATAGGAGCTGCACTTGCATGCCCGAGAGGAGTTTCAAAGATGGTCGCCGAGTGACACGACTTACCTTAAAGTTGTATTGTGATTGTTGTGGTGTTGTGGGCGGTTTCTAGGATGTTTCTATGCATTTGCTGAGTGAGTGTTATTTAGTGTGTTGTAATGTGGTTGTTGAGGTATTCTGGGTGTTTTCTAGATTGTTACGTTCCACGTGTGTTTTGTGTATATTGTTTCTTTTTCTCGCTCTCCTGTCTTTGTGTTATCTCTTACACTGCTTCTAGGTCGGTGTTTATTTGCTGACCAGACTGTCACTCATCATTCTGACATCATGATGTTCTGCCAATCCGTTGACGTGCCGGCTGTATTTGAGGCCTCAAGTTGATTGTGTGTGTGTGTGTGCTCCATTCCAGCGTACCTTGTGCTCCAACGTGGCCAACAGTCTAGTGTTCGACGCCAGTTGTCTCCTGATGCGATCTTGTTTTATGGAGTCATGCTTTGTGTTGTGTGATTTGACATTTAGAGATTCGTTCTTTGGTTATTGACTTGTATCGAATTCTGTGTGTAAGATTACGCTGACGACCGTGTTAAAGTTTTAGTCTTACGACGTGTCAAGTTCAAAGTTAAGTATGCATCTCAGTGCTCTGAGCGACTTAACCAAGAATATCTCTGGTGATAATTCAAATATCTAGACATTCCTTGTAACGATATTGTTTGTTTTGTTTTGGGATTAGATTAGTGCTGTTTTGTTAGATTAGTGCTGGAGTGTTGAGGAGCGTCTCGCTGCAGCCTACAAGATCCAGGGGGCATGCCTGGATCCAGATCCAACTCCTCCCACCTTACATATACCTAAACCTACCCATCTTCACCCCCTGATCCCTAAACCCACCCCATCTCCAGCCCTAAATCTACCCATCTCCACCCCTAAACCTACCAATTTCCACCCCATAGATGTGGATCCAACCCCGCCCCCTGGATCTTGTGGACTGCAGCGAGCCCTACTTGGGAGTGTTTCGCCACCTTTGTACTTTTGTTTTTTTTAGTTTAAAGCAGTTTAGTTAGGGCATCATATACGCAGAAGATTTTGGTTTTATTTTCATATTTCTTTTGTTAGTCAGTTTAGAGCTTATTAATAAGGATTGTTTTTTTTTGCTTATTTCTTTGATTTGGGTTGCACTCCTACCTTTTTTTGTGTTAAATTTCATTCTACTTTTCACTTATTAATGATCTGTACTCTTCCACAATGCGTATAGTAAGTCAAGTCAAGTCAAGTCAAGTTGAGCTTTATTGTCATTCCGCTACATGTGGGGACATACAGTGGAACGAAATGTCGTGCCTCACAGGACCACGGTGCTACATAAATACAGACATACAACAATGAAGTAAAACACTATAAACCTATACACAACTAACCTACTGACAGATTTTGACTAAGTATACTATATATAAAGGTTTACCCTATACAAACTAAAGATAAAATATAAAAAAGTAAAAATAAGAAATACAAACTATACGAATGCTTCACATAAATACTGTACATGTGCAGAGAGAAACATTGTGAGTCAAGCAGCTGGCTGGGGAACAGTACAAGATGATTTGTAGTGCATGAGCATGTAAACATACATATAATTGCTGAGTCTTTTGTAGGATTGTGTATACACAGCAGTGTGTGAAAAGTGTCTAGTGCGCATAGAGGAGAGTGTGTTACTACAGGTGGTTTGTACAGGCCCACTCACCTGTGTGTAGCACACTTTGAATTGCACAGAAAAGTGCAGAACTTTAGTAAAGTCTAAAGTTCTGAAACATACTACTTTTCAGTGTAATCTCTGATCAGTTCTGCATCCAGTAACAGTTGTCTCACATAAATGTTACGGTATCATCCCTCTTTAACATCAAGCACGTAACACTATGCATTTGCTAAGGTTTTTAGTGTGTTGTTAAGTGGTTGTTGAGGTGTTCTGGGTGGTTTATTGGGTGTTGTTATGCATTTGCTTGGGTTTTCTGAGTGGGTTTACTGTGTTGCTATGTGGTTGTTTGGGTGTTCTGTGTGGGTTCCAGGGTGTTGTTATTGATTTGCTTGGGTTTTCTGAGTGGGTTAGTGTGTTGCTATTCAGTTGCTAGGAATGTTTTTTAGTGTTTTTTTTTAATTTTTCTAATTTTGCTTTTGTGGTTACTATGCTATGCACTTACTAGAGTGTTCTAACTGGTTGCTGGGGTTTTTAAAGTTGTTACTAGGTCATTGCTATGCATTTGCTTGGATTTTCTGAGAGAGTTTAGTGTGTTTCTATGTGGTTGCTAGGTTGTTGCTATGACTTTGCTAGGAAGTTCTGAGTAGTTATAGTACATTGCTATGCGATTGTTATCATGTTTTGGGCGGTTGATAGGAAATTGCTATAAATTTACTTAGGTTTTCTCAGTGGGTTGCTATGTGCTTATGATCTGAGTGGTTTATAGGGTGTTCTGGTTGGCCTCTAGTTTGTTGCTATACATTTGCTAAGATGTTCTCAGTGATTTTTTGTGCATTGCTATTCTAAGTCATTTTTAGTGTGTTGCTCTGTGGTTGCTGGCTGCTAGGGCATTGCTTTGCATTTTCAGAATGAGTATAATATATTGTGTTGTTCTGTGGTTTCTATGATGTTCTGGGTGGTTCAGTGGTCTTGCTATGCATTTGAAAGGATATTCTGAGTGTTTTTGTGTTTCTATGCATTTACTAGGGTATTGTTATGCATTTGCATGAGTTTTCTGGTGGGTTTAGTGAGTTGCTATGTGGTTTTTAGGTTATTGCTATACATTTGATAAGGTGTTCTCTAAGTTGTTTTTGTGTGTATTTATGTGCATTGCTATGTGGTTGCTGGGGTGTTTTGGGTGGTTGCATTCAAACCCAAGTCAAAGGAGTTGACGCCCAAGTCAGTCGGGTCCCTCCTTTCCTCTATTTTTTATGCTTTCTTTCTTTCTTTCTTTTGAAAAGTTGAAGTTGTGGTGGCAAATGCTATGTCGCCATATAACTATGTTTTGTTCAAAATTAATGTTATCATGGTACATTTTTGCAAGGAAGACATTTGTTATTCTGTAAAGTTGAAGGATTCATTGTGAGGATCAGCAAAAATAGATTTACAGTGGGATGCGTTTGAGTGAGATTAAGATACCCAGGTCACCTTGAGGTATTTCCAGTAGCTTGAACAAAAGCCTCTTTGAGGGGCAGCACTTCCTGTGGTTCTAGCCAACCATCTGCCACAACATCTTACTCACTCGACCGCCTTCATATTACTCTCTCGATCATTATATAATCTGAGCACAGACGTTTAATTAAGACCCATTTCATAGTAAATCTACCAGACTTCAGCTTTGATTTGGTTTAAACATATCTATTTGGCTCCAGTCAAACCCAGACCTGCACAGGCACGCAGAAGATGATGATGGTGAATGCTAAAAATGTAAAACATAATAATTGTAGTGCAATCTAAAATCCTGCCAGTAGTTGACTAAGAAAGGTTTTAGCAGAGGTTGATCCAATGTGATCAGGCTTGATAAAACATACAGCAATGTTATTATGCAAACATTGAGATTAAACTAGTTCAGTAAAGCTTCACTGATGTGCTCTTGCAGGACTGGCTACAAGCACAGATGGGTCTTGTGAACTCACTCATTTTGGTAGTGCAAGTGTAACCCAGTGACTATATGGATCAGTAAGTGGATTTCTCCTCGAGCGAATGGCTGCCTGCCCATCTGGACGTGCACGTAAAGCCCAGATTACACAGAGTAATAGTGATGCAGCAGGGGTCAGTGAGAAGGGAGCAAACAGAGCCAGTCTGGTATGGACTTGTTATCTGGAAATAGACAATGTGTTTCATTGATATTTTGGAGTTAAAGTGTTTTTTATCTGTATATGCACCTTCTTCATATCTTTTATTACATTTTCTAGTGGAACACTACACTAAACTTCTAGCGGAACACTTTGCTCACAATGTTTAATATACAATACATTTAGCAGATGCTTTCATCCAGTGCATTCTTGGTATACATTTTTATCCTTGGGAATTGAACCTAATTGACATATAAACATATAAACTTTTTAAATTTCAAGATACACAATCTATCAATAATGTCTATTCACATGATACAGTCAGTTAAAAATCATAAAAATGCATATTTTGAGGAAAAACCAGCACACTACACATGATACTACTGTTGTCAACAGAGGCCACGTGTTGGGAGATTGATGTACAGTAAAGCTCAGGAACCTGCTGTGACCAAGTATCGCTTTAACTGATCGACCGACTCTCTTAACAGATTTCCTAGAGGTGCGTCTTAGACAATGACATCATGGCTGACCAACTTTTCTTTTGTGATGAAGCTTATTGTCTCAAACTGCAGTGAAAACACACAATTGGTTTAATCAAGGGTGAAGTAAAGAGATTAACATGGGACTTTTAAAAGTCAGTAATTTTAGATGATAATGAGGGACACTGCAGTGGATTTAAAGACCCTGTAGTGGTATTAGTGCCTTAAAACATGGTCAGGGCCAGAGAGCGTCTTGAGGGCTCAATCCCCTCCCCCATCCTATACAATATTTCCTGGTTGCAGCTCTGAGGGTCTTTATTGCATACAATGCT
Source organism: Tor tambroides (assembly GCA_021397915.2). Classification (NCBI taxonomy): domain Eukaryota; kingdom Metazoa; phylum Chordata; class Actinopteri; order Cypriniformes; family Cyprinidae; genus Tor; species Tor tambroides. The sequence goes on along the minus strand of JAFVLL020030619.1, from coordinate 16,917 downwards.
ACTGTTTGTGTATTAGATCCACAGCATCCCCCAGTCGGCCTACAAAAGTGATTTAATTATATATCCTAATAAATATATGGGCAATTTCACAATAATCCTCAAACACAGACAGAAATGTCAGTCATTAAGGGCAAATCTCATGAAGCCCCCTTGAACTGACTTCGTTTTTTCTCCTTCCTGCTTTATTTGAATTGTATTGCCCTAGTGCTTACTTAACACGCTGCTTTTTTGCCTGAAAGACATCGAAAAGCGCCATTTTCTAATGTTTTATTTACTATTTTTACATGTAAGAGCGCATTCCACCACTAGAAGGCGACAAAGGCAAATATATAGCAAGGAACTCTAGTGTTTGGAGTTTACACATTGATATATTGATGTAATTCACAGCCACATTACAGGATTTACAAACTGTATTTTACTGGAAAAAAGTACCAAATAATTTTACATCAAACATATTCACATCCATAAAAATAAAACTTCATGGGACTGACCTAAGACTGCAGGGTTGGTTTATGGTGACAAACATAATAGGCTACTTGAGTCATGAAAAACATTTCAAATATTCAAGTAATCTCATACAAAAAGCATAATTTCGCAATCTAACACTTTAATAAATAATGCTGTTCAACCCTGTATTATTATTATTTATTTTTTCAGAAAGTGCATGAAAATGGCCATTTATGGTAATTAAAAATATATTATTATATTTGTTTTTTTGTTGTATTTCATTTTCCAATATCAAGAGCATTAAATATTAATGCAGATCTTACAATAAAATCAATTAATAATAATGATAAAATTACATATACTAATATAACAAAAATAAATACTAATATTTTTAAAATACAAAAAGTTGTGGAAAATGAATTCCTATAGGCCAAAGATCACAGGAGAGAAAACAAACAACTATAGGCTATAAGGTATAGGCTGTTCAAATGTGTACATATGTTTTCCCCACTTCATAAAAAGAATTTATTTTTTCACTCTTTCAGCTTATATACAGCTTCAGTGTTGCATTGTTTAATGATGGCAGATAAAAAGTAATAATATTAAAATATTAATGAATGCTTTCCATTAGCTGGGAGAAAACTTGAGCATTTTGCAAGCCAGAAAATCATTTTTTGAGAAGGACCAAGGTCACACCTTTCCAAACCTGTAACACCTCCAACCCCATGACACCTCCACTGGGGTCCCTGTGCCAAACCTGCTTCTGTTTTGCTGAATGAAGCAGCCCAATTCACTGGTGCAGGAAAAGCAAAGAGCTCAAGAGGAAAATCTGCAGTGCAACAGCAAGGTTTCACAGTGCACTATTCAGCTTTCTTATTACACAGCTTTCTGAAAAAATCATTCTGTGATCAAATATATTTTGTAATGTGGCATGTGATGGTATCAAATGCTTATACCATGTTAAATTTTTCCACCATATTCAAATATCATAGAATTAAAAAAACACAGCTTCAATGTACTTCAAAGCATAGCATGGAATTACCACATTACTATAGCCAGCGTTGGGGAGTAACTAGTTACATGTAACAGAATTACGTAATTTAATTACAAACTTTACGTTATTTAATTAAACAACTTTACTTGCAGATAACATAATACTATATAATACTAAATAATCGTTAAAAGCCACTTAAGTGTACTTAAAGAGAGTAAACTTTCATGTCTATTAACACACTTGTAAGAATGTCAGAACACATTGTAACAAATCAAACTAGAAGTTTTACTTTGGAATACATTTTACGTCTTAATATTTTGTCACACTTTAAAGAAGTACGCACTAAAGCACATGTAGCCTACTTGATTATAATTTCAACGGTGTTATTTGATATTACATTTAAAGCTAACATATTTTAAATGTGCTAAATTGCAACTATATTAGGTTATTACAAATGTGTAAATACAACTATATTTAAATAGAAGGCAAGTTTAAATAAAAATGACTTTAATGTATATTTTAGTTTACCTCAAGTTATCAGCACATTCGTCATTACACTTTAACCATATATTTAACCATTACGAAATTACATATAAAGATATAGCTACTTCAGTTCTACTTTGGCCAAAAGCTCAACTAACCGCGCTAATTATAAATTTTAACTATAATTTAATTGCAAACATGCAATTAAGTGTCCAAAACGTTACATTCAGCTTGCATTCAAGTATATTCTTTCAAAGTATAGGGAAAAACTAAAGGGAACTAATGGGAAATGTCTAAAAATGATAATTCCATGTCGCCCATTATAGTAAGTCCCCTGTCCGCCAGGTGTGCACCTGCATGTAGCCTTTGTCTTTGACCTTGTGCAGTTTCTCTCCCTCCCATTGACTCTAATCAAATGTGTGACCTACCATCTCTGGCTCTCCACAGGTGCAGTTCACACTCAATACTAATAAAGAAAGAGTCTCACTCCTGCCCCCTGCTGGCTGACGCGCACCTGCCCCCTCCGCATTAACTCATTTCCGCCCCCTGCATGTTGTCTCAGACCCTGCATCTCCGGTGAACCGCAAACGACATGACAACAAAACTGCTCCACTGAAACATCAAGTCTTATTTAATGTGTCGAATCCACCAGTTTGGGAAGATTTTTAGTGAATAATGGTTTAAATATCGGTATATTCTTCTCACAAAGCTATCGCGTGGCTTCAAAAGAACATATAGAACATGAGTCATATAGACTAATTTTATGATATAGCCTATATTTTTGACAATCACAGCTAAATCCAACAACATGTTTATTAGATCCTGTACCCACTAAACTACTGAAAGAGTTGTTACCTGTAGCAGCAGAACCGCTTCTCAATATTATTAACTCATCGTTATCTTTAGGTCACGTCCCAAAATCATTCAAGCTGGCCGTTATTAAGCCTCTTATTAAGAAACCACAACTAGATTCTAATGAACTGGCAAACTACAGACCCATTTCAAATCTTCCGTTTATGTCTAAAATTTTAGAAAAAGTTGTGTCTGCTCAATTGTGCTCATTCTTGCAAAAAAATGATCTCTATGAAGAATTTCAGTCAGGTTTTAGGCCTCACCATAGTACAGAAACTGCACTTGTTAAAATTACAAATGATTTGCTTCTTGCGTCAGACCAAGGCTGCGTCTCATTGCTAGTATTACTTGATCTTAAAGCTAAGGTTTCGACACTATAGACCATGAGATACTCATAGATCGATTACAAAACTATACGGGTATTCAAGGGCAGGCTTTAAGATGGTTTAGATCCTACCTGTCCGATCGCTACCACTTTGTCCATTTAAATGGAGAGTCATCTCAATTATCACAAGTACAGTATGGAGTACCACAAGGATCTGTCTTAGGTCCTCTGCTATTTTCAATATACATGTTGCCTCTTGGTAATATTATTAGAAAATACGGGATTAATTTTCATTGTTATGCTGATGATACTCAATTATATATCTCAACAAGACCAGATGAAACTTCTAAACTATCTAAGCTAACAGATTGTGTAAAAAATGTAAAAGATTGGATGGCCAATAATTTCCTCCTATTAAATTCAGATAAGACAGAGATATTACTTATTGGACCAAAAAACAGTACACACAACTTCTCGGATTACAATTTGCAAATAGGACGGATGCACTGTTACGTCCTCTAAAGTAAGAAATCTGGGTGTTATATTAGACAGCAACTTGTCCTTTTGATAATCATATTTCCATGTTACAAAAACAGCATTCTTCCATCTTAGAAACATTGCTAAGCTCCACAAACATGCTACCTATATCTCTGATGCAGAAAAGCTAAGTTCATGCATTCATGACTCCTAGACTGGACTACTGTAATGCACTGCTAGGTGGTTGTCCTGTCATCAATAAACAAGCTACAGATAGTCCAAAATGCAGCTGCTAGAGTTCTTACCAGGTCAAGAAAATATGATCATAATTACCCCCAATTTACTGTCTCTGCACTGGCTACCTATTCAGTTCAAGTATCATTTACAAAATATTATTACTTGCCTATAAGGCACTAAATGGTTTAGCTCCTGCGTACCTAAATAGCCTTCTTCCACGCTATTACCCAACCCGCTCCCTAAGGTCGCAAACTCTGGACTCTTTGGTAGTACCTAGAATAGCAAAGTCCACTAAAGGAGGTAGAGCTTTTTCACATTTGGCTCCCAAACTCTGGAATAGCCTTCCTGGATAACGTTCGGGGTTCAGACACACTCTCTGTTTAAATCTAGATTAAAGACACATCTCTTTTAGCCAAGCATTCACATGTTTATCTTATAATCTTGTACTGCATTTATATCTGGTCAATTATTATAATTTTTAGCTTGGGTTGAACAATTATTTTTTACTTAGATGGAACAGCAGCTATGCTAATTATGTCTCTATCTGTTTCTTTCTGTGCTTCGCCACGGGATTAACGCCTCCCGTGGTAACTAGGGAATTACAGAAGCTCCAATCTGGATCCAACCCCTTTTAACATCTGAGATGGCCGAACACCTGAGAGAAGATAATGCCAACCCCTCAGAGGACGCTCAGACAACATACAGAATTACCAAATACCAGAAATACCATAAGTTAAATATATTAAGGTTCTACAATATATAAATATATTGTGGAAACTTAAATTCCTGTAGAGCTGCTTTGCAACGATTTGTATCGTAAAAAGCGCTATACAAATAAACCTGAATTGAATTGAATTGAATTGAAATCTGCGACTACAAATGTTCGTGCTAGAACGCAAACGGTGTTCCAGGCATCAAATTCTTTGATATTATTGTTGAAGTGCTGCGGAGTACAGACTCGTTGAGTGAGCAGTGCTGTAAAACAGGTTCATTTACTTAATCTTTTTAGACAAGCTGCCCGAGTCCTGTCACTATATTTCTTTCATAATGGCTTTAATGTTACCCATATTCTTTCTGGTGATGTCTAACCTCTATTTTATATCCTAGAAAGCGTTTTGGACTGATAGGAACAGACACAGATAGGCCTACAGCAGGGCCATCAAGGCAGCGTAACAGGTTACCAACATTCTTTACCATCATTCTTTATCATGTATTTCACACAGAATGGTTGAATGTTACCCAAATTCACTCAGGTGATGTATAACTTCCTTTTATTTTACATCTTAGGAAATACAGCAGCAGATATAGGCTACAGCAGGGTCACCAAATCAGACAAAAAAAAAAAAAAACCGGTTACCTCCCTCCATTTCACACAGAATGGCTTGAATATTAAATTCACTCTGGTGATGTCTAACCTTCTCTGTTTTATTACCTAGAACACATTTTGGCCTGATGTGAACAGCTACAGATATACAGAAGTGTCATTGAATCAGTCAAGGCAGCATTACAGTTTACCAAAGTTTGTTACACCACTCTATTTCATAAAGATTGGTTTTAATGTTACCCAAATTCACTCTAACCTCCTCTATTTCATGCTCTATAAAGCATTTTGGTCTGATGTGAACAGACATTGATACAGGTCACCAAATCCAACAACACAGCATTAAAGGTTACTGAAATCTGTTACCCCCTCTATTTGACACAGATAATGATTGCAATGTCAGTCAAATTCACTCTTGTGATGTATTACCATTTCTATTTTATATCCTAGAAAATATTTTGGTCTGATATGAACAGACACAGATGTACAGCAGCATCACCAAATCCGACAACACAGCATTATGGATACCGAAATCTGTTACCTACATCTGTTAAGCCACACAGAATGGCTATAATGTTACCCAGATTCACTCTGGTGATGTCTGACTTCCTCAGTTGTATATCCTAGAAAACATTTGGTCTGATGAACAGACACAAATATTCAGCAGGGGAGCACACCAGGTAACCGAAATCTGCACCCTCTGTTTCACAATGAATAGTTTTAATGTTACCCAGATTCACTTTGGTAATGTCTATCCGCCTCTACTTAATATATCCTAGAAAATATTTTGGTCTGATGTGAACAGCTGCAGATATACAGCAGGGTCACCAAATCCAACAACACAGCATTAGACTAGAGGACACCAAAATCTGTTACCTCCCTCTGTTTTACACAGAATGGCTTTAATGTTACCCACATTCCCTCTGGTGAAGTCTAACTTTCTGTATTTTATATCTTAGAATGCTTTTTGGTCTGATATGAACGGACACAGATACAGCAGGGTCACCAAAGACGAGAACACAGCATTAAAGGTTACAGAAATCCATTATCCTCCTTATTTTCACACTTAATTGCTTTAATGTTACCCAAATTTACTCCGGTGATGTCTAACCTCCTCTGTTTTTTTACTCTCTAGAAAGCAGTTTAGTCTGACATGAACAGATACAGCAGGGTCACCAAATCTGACAAGGTAAATATGTATCTAAAAAATATCATCAGTAATCAGTATCAGTAATCTAGAGACAGGTTTCTCCAAGTCATTGATTTAGGCACAGCAAATATCAATGGTTCTAATAATTTACCTGATTTAACCCACCGGCAAATCTTCTTGTTTTAAGCATACATTTTGTTAAAGATTTATGCTAATATTTGAAACCAAGGTTGAAAATTTTACCCAGTGTCGCTTCTCAAGCAAATTGATCCTTTAAAGGATACTTTCTTTATTTTTATTTGCACAAGTACTTTTACTTTTTAAATATCAGGGAATTTTACAATTTACAAAAACTCTCTTTCCACAGAAAAAATAATAATAATAACAGCAACTGATAAAGCATGGTGTAAGAAGTGATAATCTATTTGATTCTCAGGAAAACACAAAGCATATATAGCTTGATTGTGATTTTAATGGTAAAAAACTGTGAAAATGCTACAGTAAAAACCTGTTAAATGGTTAACAGTAAGTTCCTGTAAAATTTACAGGGAAAACCCGTAAACTGACATTCCCAGAATTCCCTGCGTTGCATTTCAAATTTTGTTTGAATTTTATGTTTTTTCTTTGAAATAACTATGTTTCTTCTTAGTTTTTTCTTATCAGTTATGTTTATTAGGGTTGTATGTTACATCTACTGTTGTTAAAATAATGTTTATTGCATATTTCAGTTTAATGAGTCTCACCATGATGGTGTTTAGTGCTTGTTTGAATGACACTGTGCACCTTCTATATATGTTATTATTTAAAAGCTGCTTGTGATGGGCTTTGGTTCATCATGTGACTTTCTCATCACCACCTGCATTTGGTGGTTATCAGTGTATTTCAAAGGTACAAAACAGATTTCAGTACTTCAGTAGGTTGGTATATTAACATTATATCAGTTAATGAAATTACGGTATTTAACTGTAAATTTAAGTTAAAACTGTAAAACCTAAAATGTTGTTACCGTATTTTTTACGGTAGAATTCCGGCAACCACAGCTGCCGTTTTTTTACCGTAAATTTTACGGAATTTTTTTTTACAGTGTACTTTGAATAGAGCCTTTGTCAAATGTGTACATTTTTATAAATATATGTTTCTCACCTTTGTACATTCCACTTAAGGGTTTGGTTTGTTTTTACATCTGTGATTGAGTAGCAGGTAGCACAAACCCAGTCATGTCAACGTTGATTTATTATCATTTCTCTTCTTTTCAGTAGGTAAAGAAACCAAATACAGTGTCTCCAGGAACTACATGTAGTTTTGTGTATAAACAGAATATGTGTTTCAGGCCTGACGTCATAGTAACCTGTTTGCATATGTCATTCTGTGTACACTATGCTTGCAGTTGATGCCCTGGTAACAATAGATAACTAAGCAAACAGAGTTGCTCAATAACCTGAGATTTTCTCAAAGGCTTTTTTGTCTGTACACCTTAAGGTAAGTGAACATCACCTGTAGAAGTGGCTTTGTACAGATACAGTGATAGAGATTTGATATATAGATCAGCTGAGCTCCAGAAATGACTGCTGTTGACACTATCAACTCTTTTTTTTTTATCAGTGAAACTGGGTGTGTCTTTCAGATTTGAATCAACTACATTCAAGCATAGTCTTGCGTGAACCTTAACAGATGGATCATGGGTTATGTGCCTCAAAAGTAATCTTTCGGATAGACAGGCCACCTTGTTTGACATGTCGGTGTGACGTCAAATCCTCACGAGATCTGCAGACATATGCAAAGCAGACAGGCTCGATGGGTTTCGACTGCATGGAGATGTAATAGATGGCTTACCTCTCTCGCTTTAACATGACTGGAAGGCAGCTGAACTTTGGCCTCTCTGTAGGTTGACAGGTGATAGAAGTGATCTGACGAAGGAAGACTGGGGAGTGTTTCTAGATTTTACTGGATTAATGGAATTTTATGAGGTAAGTTGTTTGGGATCTAATTATAATAACATTTAAGTTCAATAATAAAATCTGAAAGCCGGTTCCTGTCTTATACCGGTTGTGTACTGAACAAACAGTGTAGCAGTGTAGATAATATAGTTATCATAAAATAGCATAGTCACATAATCTTCCAGAAATCATTCTAATATGCTGATTTGTTGGTCCAAAAGCAAATATTATTAACATTGTTGAAAACAGTTTTTTTCTGGCTTAATATTTAATGTTTTTGTGGAAACCATTATACACTACTATTCAGAAGTGTGACCCAAAATATAAAGAGGAATACATTACATGTAAAGTTCTTCTAAATTGTAATAATATTTCACAGTATTACTGTTTACTGTATTTTTTGATCAAATAAATGCAGCCTTATAAGCATCAGTGTTATATAAGTGGTAACTGGTATACTATTATATATTTTATTAATTATTTTGAATTGGTATTTATTTTCTATTTTAATTTTAGTTAGAGTTGAGTAATTGTGTTGTGTTCTTGACATTATATATATATATATATATATATATATATATATATATATATATATATTTAAATGTCTATATAGTTTTTATTCATTTTTATTTCAGTTTAAGCTAAACTGAAATGAACAGTTTACTATTTCAGTTAAACTTCATATTATTTCAAGTAACATTTTTAATGATTTTAGTTTTCATTTTAGTTTTAGTTGACAATAATAACCAGGGCCGGCTCCAGGCATGGGCAGGGGTGGGCTAAGCCCACCCAAATGACTGTCTTGCCCACCCAATCAGAATTAGATAAAGATTGCGTTATTTTTTTTATGCAGTGATTAAAACCAATCTGAAACAAACTGTATTTTGAGAAGTTTAAGATATAGATGGAGACTGCCCCAACAATAATAAAATAACACCAGAAAATTGCAGCATTTTTCTTTTATTGGCTGAAATCAAGGCGCGTTGAATTCACCAGAGCTTCAGTCTGTTGCAGAAAAGCAGAGGCTGACAACGAGCGAAAACGGGCAGAAATATTTGCGCGCTATCACGGGGAGTTTGTGAGTTACGGGGAGTTTAATAGGCTACATGAATATGTATCATAGCCTACCACTGAAATTACCTGAGCAGTTTTAATGTTCTAAAAAACCCGCTCATACAATAACGTGCATTCATTCATTGCATGGATGGCTGGGGCAAGAACATAATATAAGCATCTAAAATGCATGTAGGCTATACAGTTCAGTTGAAAGCTTACCACTTTTGGCTTGCTGTTTAAGCTGAATGTAAGAATGAAAATTGAAAGTAAAGAGCCTGTGCGATGAAAGTTGCGTTCGTCACTATAGCAACAGTCTGCTAGACGCAGAGCCGTTGAGAAAAACTAAAATTAATGTTAAAACAATACATTTTAATTTAATCTTTATTTGAGTAAAGGTTTTTTTTTTGTTTTTGTTTTTTTACAATTAAGTACAACACATTTTAATTTAATCATTTAAGTTTTTTTTATTTACCTGTTTGTAAGCACTGTGCAGTGTTAATGTTCAAACTGTGTATTTACAATGTTAAAGTGGCTGACAACAATAAATATTGTTATTAGGAATTAAACTGCCTCGTTTTTGAACTGTGCAGAGCTGTAGCTGAATAGTTAGGCCTACTACGCTACTGTATTTTAATGTTGGTCATTATGATGGTACTTGGAGAGTCAAATATTTTCTGAGGTGGTACTTGTTATAAAAAGTTTGAGAACCACAGACAGTAAATGACCAACAATATCCAGTGATACAAACTATTTGACTTCCCCCCCCAAATTCCACAGTTTTGAATGGAAAGTAGGTCTGTCCCTTAGGTGATTCATGTAATTCATAATTGATTATGATGACAATAGCATTTTTCTGTATTGCGTTTTCTGAAATTGAATGGATGCATATTTTAAAATAAAAAATATTATTAAAATTTTACAAAAAGTCTCATTCTTTTACTATTTTCTTCTTTTAATTTATTCCCCCAAAATCCATTTAAATCCTTTATTTATTTAGTTTCTTTAAATAAATACTATTACCATAGTGGTCTGGTCTTTATTTTCCTCAAAATGACTGGTCCCCCCAATGTTCTAGCCATGATTACGGCCTTGTTTTGTATAAATAAAAAAGTTAGTTGAAAAGAATCACCAGCATAGAAACAATGATCCAGAAAAACAGAACAAAGAGGGCTTTTTTTATTCAATAAAGAAAAAAGTTTATTTTGCTGTGAAAGGTCATGGTATTCTAATCTAGGCTGTCCATGAAAGCTTTTTTCAGTGTACATGTAATATAGTTAATATAGCAATATCTACAGTATAAACATCTTCTAGACTATATGATGATATGATGACTAAAAAAATGCCCACCCAGAATATCTGCCAGCCCACCCTTCTATAGCCGTCAAGAACCGGGCCTGATAATAACCCTGGTGAGCATAAGAGACTTCTTTCCTAAAAAAAAAAAAGAAAAAAAAAGGAATTATTCCAAACTTTTGACTGTTAATGGAAAATCAAACTTTTGACTGGTAATGGCAATATTAGTAATGTTAAAAAAGTTAGAAAAACCTAATAATAAGTTTGATTATCAAATAGAAATAGTTTGAATAACTCAGTGAGAGAATGATTGGACTGTATGGAAGCATGTTACAAATTGGCGTTTACCTAACAAGATAATAAGATATTTGCGCACAGTTTTCATGTCAAAGACACACCTACAAAAACAAAAGAGGAATTCTTGACGTTTGAAGACAATCGACCGAGCATACTGATCATTTCAGGGTTGTGTCCCATCAGTTGCCCTGCCTGTTTCACAATGATGTGCATTTATTTTAGGGCTGTAGATGCTGGTGTGACGATAACTGAGGAAACATGTATGTTTTTAGACTGGGTCTTTTTCTTCTGATCACTACGGGTGAGTTTTCATATTCACTTTATCACGGTGCCCACAGCATCCGCATGCATCAAAAACACACACTTAGAGAGTATTTTAGTTTTGTTTTCTAGTAAAAATATCTAAATATCCTCAAAACAAGACTTGTTTGTTTCACCCACTGACAAATTCATTTTCTTTAATAATAAACTTAAAATGTATTCTAAAATTAAATGAATGAAAACAAGTCTCGCATGGATGAATGGATGGACGAATGATTAAGTAAAAGTTTTTTTGGTGTGTGGAAGTATCAGCATTTTAAAGGTGTGATTTGTAAACTTGGAAAAGTCACTGAAATTAGTGCAATCTTAAAGTAACAGAAATTTCTATGGGAATTCAGACCGGGGCAAGTTGGTACAGTCAGTATTTCTTAGGGTAGATTTATATTTGATTGTCACATTATATGAATTAAGTTGTGCAAAATAAAAGCAAGTACTGTAATTAATAAATTGTGTACATTTGTTACATTTAATGTGGCAACTTGTCATTTAAGAAAACTACAAAAAAATATGATGATATTGGTTTGAATATTTAATTTAGCTTTAGAATATTTAATTTTGATTTGAAGGAGAAATTTCTGCTAGAACAAAAACCCACACAAAACCCACAAATTTGTGTAATTTATTATTGATTTTTGACTCAAAACCTCATATTTACTGCGATATATCCACTGTGACAACTAGCCCCGGTCTGTATTTATCTAGCTTTGCGCAGCTCTACGTTAATGCTTTTTTGCTTTGTTTCAAAAGAGGAGAAAAAACATCAAATACAGCAATAAAATAATGCTCATTTATTTTAAACATGATTTACAATGAGAAGAAAAACAAGAAAACATGCTTTGAATAACTGGATGTAAACGAAAGCAGCTGTTTGGAATCATTTGTTTATTTGTGTGTCGTTGACTGCAGTGGTGTCCGCTCAGGTGCAGCTACAGCCTCTGAATGCAGCGGTGCTCCGTGGGTCGAAGGCTCGGTTCAACTGCAGCACAACTCAGGCCCCATCCGTCATGACCTGGATGGTCAACCGACGCTTGGTTATCACCATTCTGCAAACATCTGAGGTGTTGAACAGCACAGATCGTTTTTCAGCCACAAATTTCACCACGCCTGGAGATTACAGATGGGAGTTTGTAATTAGCAACGTGCAGAGAGACGATGCGGGTGAAGTCACCTGTCAGGTTTTGGGTGGAGAGGCTAGAATGGCCACACTGTCTGTACAAGGTGAGCAGTGTTTGAAGTTCTACCGTGATTCATTTCAACTGATCCATGCCACATGACGTAAAATGTTTTGACTTCACAGATATGATTGAGAGTGAAATATGAGAGTATATGAGAGAAAGTCATCAAGACAGAGCAGCTGCAGATAATTAAAGCTAACATTTTAAAAAATTATGTATAAAGACAGACCGTTCAATAGTTTACTTTTATGAAAGTAGTATGCAAAATGTTTAAAAGTGACAGTAAAACTTTTATAACCTTATAAGATTTCTATTTCAAATAAATGTTACTTTTGAACTTTCTGTTCATCAACATTGATAATAATAATAAATGTTTCTTGAGAGCCAAATCAGCATATTAGAATGATTTCTGAAGCATCATGTGACACTGAAGACTGGAGTCATGAAAATTCAGATTTGCCATCACAGGAATCATCACAGAAAACTTTAAATTATTTTTTAAATATAAAATAGTTACTTGAAATTGTAATAATATTTCACAATAAATAAATGGAGCCTTTGTGAGCATAAGAGACTTGAAAAACATTCAAAAAAAATATTCTGACCCTGAACTTCAAGAGTAAATGAAAGAAAGAAAATGAAGTGTTTATATGCATGAAGACTGTTGGATCTCTTTAAACCGCTTGATCCAGTCTTTTTAAGAACATTAAACAAGGATTTAAGTAAACAATTAAAAGCTGACAAACACAAAAAGCATGATTTGATCTCTCTTAAGCTTGATAATTCATGTTATTTTACTCTCAGTTCAACTCTTGTTTATTCTTGGGTTGCATTTTGTACAGGTTGCCTTTGGGTTTACAGTCAGTATATTAAAAGGCTCTGTGTTCAAACTACTGCTTCTCCGACGCAAAGCTGCATCCTTAATGATTTTTGTCATGGTTTGAATGTTAAATTACACCCTTCAACAGCGCCTTACTTCTTGCTTCAGGCTTCATCTTTGAGCCTAAGTGAGTTCCAGCACCTACATCCATATGCTGATCTGTTTTACAACCTTTAAGCATTACTCAGCAATTTTATGCATGACAGAGCGTAAAATTCGGCTAGAACATTCCCAGAGACTGTCTCCTTAAATACATCTGCACTCACTAATGCCCTCATCAGCACTAAAATAACCTTTGTGGTCCAAATAAGCATCTATCAGCTAAATAACAGAAGTCATTGTTTCTCCTTGACAACAATGAAATTAAAACAAGACCAAATACAAAATACACACTCCCTAGTAATTTCACGTTTCAGAAGATCTCAACAACGTCCCAAACTATGCTCAGATTTGCCAAAATAAATAAAGTCAAAGATCTCAAAAGGAACTCAAATATTTCTCAGCAAATTCTTCCCAATCCAGATTGTATTCAGTATTACTTTTATAGCTCTATATGTATAATTTCTTTCTGTTTCAACTTAAATTGATTCCTAAATAAAACAAAACGAAGCACTCCTTTAAGTCTCCTGAGCAATGAAAGAACAACCTATTAAGAATATATTTATGAAAGTGAAGTGACTTGTGGCCAAGTATGGTGACCCATATTCAGAATTTGTGCTCTTCATTTAACCCATCCAAAGTACACACACACACACACACACACACACACACAGTATTGGGCAGCCATACTGCTGCAGCACCCGGGGAGCAGTTGGGGGTTCGGTGCCTTGCTCAAGGGTCTCACCTTCCAATCGTGGTATTGAGGGTGGAGAGAGTGCTGATTATTCCCTCCCACTGACAATTCCTGCTGGACATGAGACTCGAACCTGCAACCTTTGGGTTACAAGTCCGACTCTCTATCAATTAGGCCACAACTGCCCCCTTATATTTCTCCTGAAATTTCTCCTTAAATTGATTTCTAAATAAAAATAAAATCATTTAATTTAATTTTGCTCATTTTTTTGTCAGATGCATGATCCACGTTTTCTTCGAATCTTTACACCCTTTTACAAGGTTTACTGTACTGTACTGTAACTTTTATAATAAATATTATTACTTATATTATTATTTTTTAATATATTTAGTATTAGATATTTCAGCTTGAAAATGTATCAGCAGAAGGCCAAAATAACCACAGAATATAACAGAGAATTTATGAGTTCAGCAAGCATGTATATTTAAATAATTTCTTCATTCTTTGATGCACTGTAAGTGAATGGAGTTTTGCCTTACAAGTTCTGTCAGTGCTTTTATGATGGACCACAAAAAGTACAAAGTGCAACACAAAGCAAAACAAAACTGAGATGTTAATCAGCCACACCTGTGAGTCACTGCTTTCACCTGTCCTGCTGTCCCGTGGGAAATTATCCGATTACATCTCAAAGTGCAGATAATCAATAATAATCTACTTCTTAATTAAAGTAGGCCATATTTCACGACAGGCCCGACTGTCATTAAAGCAAACTCTCAAATCCATAGTGATTAGGGCAGAGGGTGTGTTCGAAGAGATAATTCTGCTCTGTTCTTTTCCAGAACGTGGCAGCGTAGGGATCGTAGGTGGAAATCAGACCAAAACAGAAGGAGCTCAGACGGAGTTCAAGTGTCGAGCCGCAGGCTGGTTTCCTGAACCCAATGTGTCCTGGTCTGTTAATGGAGTGGCCTACTCCTGCAACACAAGCTCTGTTACACAGGGAAATGTCTTTAACTCCAACTGCACGCTGGCGGTCACTGCCGTCAAAAACTCTTCTGTTCAGTGTCTGGTCAAGATACCAGCCCTGAGCACACCGGACAGCAGCACTGTCTTCCTGACCGTTGGTAAGGATATTAAACATGCTTGAAGTGATCAACAAATACAGAAGATCACAAATTCTAATTTCTATTCTAAGGATAAACACAAACAGATTCAGAATTCTAAACATAGCACAACAATATAAATGGGGTCATTTTTAATTCCACCCACAAATCAGAAGAATTACTTTTAATAACAGCTAGAGGGCACTGCAAACACCAATCCAGCCACATGAAGATTAATATTATCATCAAAGCTAATTGCATAACTTTGCTGTCCTCTTTGGCTCAAGATGAAGAGGATGCATGATTCCCTTTTCTCTTTCAGTTCAAGAAAATCTGACTAAAAGAGACCAGACGGTGTTGATCGCTGTCACTGTGGCCTTCAGTGCTGCGGCTCTATTGTTTCTAATCATCTACGGTATTGTTTTCTTCTGCAGGAGAAGAAAGAAAAGTGAGTAATTGTGGGGATGATTCTCAGTTCTCCCTAATGTAAGCCAGATTATTTGCATTAGTGCATCCCACAAAAAGTGCTTTTCGCAGCCAGATTGTGTTGTTACGCTAACTGGACCATGCTAACTAGCCAAGCCTCTTAAATTATTTATGTAATTCTGGTCTTAAATTATAAACAGCTCACTTTGTTGTCTCTTTTCTACAGAGTCAAGCTACCAGGAGGAGCTCAGGAGGTGAGAAATGAGCTCCAGTGTGTCGTTTGCATTTAAGAGTTATTGTAATGTGAAATTGAGGAAACATTTCTTTCAAAACTGTGAGTGGCTTGCTAACAGGTCTGGGCTCCCGTTTCAGGGCACGAGTCCAGTCCCAGAATAGGACGCCTGCCACAGAAAATGTGCGAGGACGGGACAACCAAGGATATGTTAGAGACAGGCATGATGGTGTGTATGCATAAACAAACATGCATAGGGGTATCACTCAAAACACACACACACATTGTAATATATACATAGCACAGCACTGTCTCCCTCATCTAACACACATGATTCAACTCGTCAGCTCATTAATAGAGACTTTAAGACCTGAAGTGGGTCAGAAAAGGTAAAGAGAATTGAGAGAAAACACGATGCATGTCATGTTCAGCAGCGGCAGCTCTTAAAGAAACAGCACCCAAAATAACCTATTAACCCAGCTGCTGTGACGTCTGTTCATCAAAGAACAAAAGAAAAAAAAAAAAGAGGAAATCAGTGACTTTTATAGCTTTAAGGATTCATCTATATTTAATTTAGAATTTGTGTTTGATAACTTTATTCAATTTCTGTATATTTCCTACTTGCTGGAGGGCACAGGTAGCTAAATATGACATTGGTTATAATGGGTTTATGTGAAGATTGTTTAAAGTTCACTTAAATTAGAAGTTATTTTATTAAAGTCTGATAAATATTAAAATTGATAGCTCTCAATTATACTGTAATGTTGAATGGCTATAGTCAATGGTTAAATATTAGGGGGGAAAAAACTATTTTATAGAGGCATCTGTAGTATTGGTCTCAGTGATACTCACCTTCAGTCATAAAAAAAAAAGATACCATTAAACAAATATTGAAAATATACTGTCTTTTTGTTGTTTCTACATTAATTTAAAGATTAAACGTGAAATTATTGCAATAGAAAAGTATATTTAAAATTTTACGTTAGGCGGGATTAATCGCTATGTAAATATATATATATATAATATTATTAGGGATGTGCCCGAAGCCGAATACCTTATTCGGAAAGGCACGGATAATGGCTTCAAAACGAATTTATCCGAATAACAGAAAAAAATATTCG
>JAFVLL020030618.1:85241-106457 GCA_021397915.2 Tor tambroides | reverse complement strand
TTGAGCTGTCAGTCATATCTAGAAATAGAAAAGCATCTGCAAACTGCATCTCAACACTCACAGCCAGCAAGCAGGAGTCAAGAATCCCGCCGCACTGTTATTCAGAGCGTATCCCCGCAACCAGGCACCAACACCAGCTACAGAGACTCGCTGATACTCGGACGTTGGAAAAGCAGAGCGGGCAAGGCGTCTGGCAGTCCAGACCACTCTCCTGCAAGCTGTGTAGCAGCTCTTGGCAACCCTGCCACACTACAGACAATACCAGAGGATCAACCAGCATGGGAACAAAGCTTGCTGAAGCCAGTAGTAAGGTGGGGGGCCTTGTTAATCAGGCCCAGGTAAGATCTTACTGTTCTGAAACTGATTACATGCATGTTTTCAGTTCAAGCTGTAGGCCCTCAAGTCAGCCCTCTGCTGATGAAAACCACAACAATTGGACAGATGATGTTCTCTCTTTTAAAATGCAGATGTATTCAAACACTCAAAACACATCTGCTTGCTCAGAATCCAGCAGCTTTGAGTGTGTTGATGTGGCACTGGAAACTACAGATGAAGTAAACCGGGGCTTAAAGACTGTGCCCAAAAGAGAAATCCAGCTGAAGAGACGGGATACAGCAGAGGCGCATGCCAGAGAGAACAACAATCAAACTCTTCAGGTTGCAAACACACCTGTGCGTGCCCGGGACATATTTCAGCGTCAACATAGCACCCCTGCAGCTTTTAACCAGGAGTCCCATGTGGCCGATCAAAGGTCAGTACAGGCTGAGCGAAAGCAAAGGCTTCAGAAGTCATTTTCCCTGGATGAAACATCCAGCAAAACCCAGATGGCTTCCTGCATCATAACAAATGTCCTATCAAAAAAAATGCAACATGAACAGAATCTTCGCACTTTGGATGTTTCTGATAAAGCTTTTGCTTCTATCAAAGTGAACAACAGGACTACTACCACTGAGGAATGCATCTATTTGTCTGGCAAGGATGTGTACGCTGAAACTACCAAACTTAATCAAAGTGCAACTCCTAAGAGGGAGGCCCAGAGAGAGTGCAGCCCTGCTCAAAAGCACTGCAGTGTTAACTTTAAAACACAACCCAAGCTGCTGAGCAAACGTGGCTTGAATCCTCTTTTAAGCGCAACTGGCAGGTCTGAAGCTCAAGGCAGTGCCACTGAAATAACCGACCCTTCAGAGAATGAGAAAGCAGAGAAGTTGAGCCCAAGAGAGGAGGTGTTGCGGCTGCCTAACCTGAGCCCAGGAGGGAAGCTATCCTGTGACTCAGCAAAGGGCAGAGCATGGAATTCGAGTGCAGCAACAAATGTAGCCATCAGCACACAGGCCTCTGTGAAAACCACACCTGAAGAATGCCATACAGGGCAAGGAATCCATAAACAACACAATATGACCCTAACCAATGTGCTGGAAAAGCAGGAGCAACAGGCTGGCACCATGGAAAGTACACTCAGTCCTACTAATATTGCATGCCTAATCTCTGATTTGGAAGCAAAAGCAGTGGATAACACAATCCCGCAAGCTGATGAGAGCAGTGTTGGAAAGGAGCAAAAGAGTGACAGAGAGGAAGTCAAGTCACCAGGACAGTCTGCAGTCCTAGGTATGCAAAGCCAAGGCAAATTGAAAGCCATGGCCCCAGTGCATGTAGTAAGAGACATGAGAAGCCTAGTGAAAAACACATACAACATGTCCTTCAAAGGCACAGGGGAATCAGCCCATGGAATAGATGGGAGTGCTCCTTTGTTTCAGCCATCAGTACACAATTTAAGCAACAACAAGGGTGACGGTAAGGGAAAGGGATACAGACCAGAAGAAAAACCCCCAGTACGGAAAGTCACTCCACCTCTTTCAGTGGACAGAAGGAGGGATCACTCTGCACCGAGAGGATGTTCGACTAAGGTAATGCCTCCTGTGGAATCAAATGACAAAAGTCATACTGTTGGATTTACAAAGGTCAGCCCCATTAGTATAACCAAGGCAAACAGTTGCGCCTTGTCAAAGCCCTCAGAGGCACAGGATAGCCAAGTTGACATGAGTAAACCTGATGTTGTAGTCAGCGATACAAACTTGAAACCAACAAACAGGACAGACCTGGCACTGCAAGCTAAAGAGGAGGCCTCTACTGACAAGCCTACAAAAGGAGACTTGAACAAGGCAGAGCATGAGATGACCATTAGCTCTGACAAACTCTTCCCAGTAGCTCTGCAATATTGCCCACCCACAGCAAGTTCTGAGCAACAGGACTATGGCAAGATAATCAGTGATGGCCTCCAGACCCCATGCCTTCCTCCCAGGTCACAGAGTTCAGTGGGGCCTCTGTCTGCTTGCGTCCTAACAGTTGCTTCAACACCCATGGTTCCCTCATATTATTACAAACCCAATCCGCTGGGTTACCAGACAATCTCTCCTCATATTGGAGCCGTTCATGGCTATGTTCAAGGGCCTGTCATGTTTCAAACACCTCTTTACAACCAGCCACCTGCATCAAACAGTCATACCCCCCTACTGAGATCCCTCTCTGAGGATGGAAAAACGTTAGTCCACCCAACAGATGGCTCAACCAGTCAAGCTCAGAACGGGGAAGCAGGGCTGAAAATATCTTCTCCAGAAAGCCAACACAACACAATCTTTGTTGCTCCCATGAGTGCAGAGGCCAGGCTTGGGAGTACAGGTGTGCTGTATCCAGAAGCAGGAGGAAGTGTCGCAGTAGGACAAACCCCCCGCCAACTGTTGCTCGACCCGGAAACCGGCCGCTATTTCTATGTGGACGTGCCTCAGCTGCCACAGCGCAAGATGCTGTTTGATCCAGAAACTTGCCAGTATGTTGAGGTCCTACTGCCACAGCAGACGCTTCCCAGTGCCGTTTTGCCCACACCCTGTGCCATACCCTTTGCCTCTCTTCACATCCCACCCATATACACCCCACAGTGCTTACCTTACGTACAGTCACATCCTCAGGTGCTCCCACCACCAGGACCATGAAACCTGATGGGACCTATAGATTGTAAAAGACAATAAGTCATGCCCAAGGATCGGATTACCCAGTGCCTATTAAGTGCTGGAAAGGAGCTGTTTATAAGCTTCTGAATGAGTGAAACATGTTGTCCATCTGCTGCCCTGGCCTCAAGGCATCAAAACTGAAAGCGTATTCAGTTAGCACTGCATTCAACACTTCTTACTTCGTAAAGGCTACCTCTGGACTTGGCAACTGACATGGGTGAGACTTATTATATCTGTTGAAATGTTGTAAGATGCATATGCATTCACACATTCAGGCTACATAAACAGAGCAGGGGCTTTGAAGGGAGAGGGGCTCAGATCACTTCTGGTATGGGCAATTGAGACTCACCAAGGGACCGGAGTGTCTTGAGCTTGTTTAGAAGGAATGACAAAGGTCACGATTTTGTTATTGTAAATTGTATTTATATTTACTAAATGGCAGTTTGAGCAAAACCATGGCTCTGCTTCATGTAAACAATGGCTTAGTTAAGCATTTCATGACAACACTTTATTTTTTTTACATTTGTAAACTTAAACAGAATGTTAGTGTCTTATCCTGTATCTTTTAAGAATTGGTAACACTTTATTTAAGGACAAATTCTCACTATTAACTAGCAAGCATATTACTAGCATATTGGCTGTTTATAAACCATATATTAATGCTTAACTCTGCATTACCATATATATATATATATATATATATAAGATCCCTTAATGCTACCCCATACCTAAATTTAACAACAACCTTACTGATTATTAGTATTATTAATAAGCAGCAAAATGAGGAAAAAGTCATAGTTAATTGTTAGTTAATAATGAGAATTGGACTTTAAAATAAAGCATGACCAAAAATTTTGATGTGAACTGATTTCAAAATCAATTTGCCCCAAAAATGTTCATTGTTCTCCTACTGACACCTGACACTTGTTTATGAGAAACCTTTGCTTTAGTCCACAGAGCCGTTAACTGAGATTCAGGATGGCTTATTGACTATATATAACTGATACTATTGGCGCATGACCAAATGTTCTGGTGTCAGATGTGAACACAGTGAGAGGATGGATGAGAAAACATAGATATTTCCTTAAAATCAATAAAGATGATATCAATAAAGAGGGCCGAACCTTCGGGAAGATTTTTTTAGACCAAACACTGCAGTAAATCAGAGCCTCTAGGCTGTATGGAATCACAGCCACTACGTAATGTTTTAGTTTCCATGTTTATTGCCGCATTACTGTTTGTTGTTAAAAATATCATGAAGAATGAATTGGCAATCCTTTACAATAAGGTTCAGTCGGTTAAAATTAGTTAATAATGTTAGTTATCATAATCTGACAATGAACAGTACTTTTACAGCATTTACTAATCTTGGTTAATATGAATTTTTACATATGTCCATACATTTTTAACACTTAAATATTTAAGATGTATAAGTTAAAATTTGTAATATGAATTAACATTGAACAATTCTAATAAATATTATGATTCATTTCTAAATAAAATGAACCTAGGTTAATAAATGCTGCAAAAATGTTAATTGTTAGTTCATAATACATGATGTTTTTCTAACCTTTTGAACCTTTTTGTAATGTGCACAGACAAAAATGTTTTAGACAGACAAGAAGACATTAAAGTTATATTTTAATACAAAATAACTTAAGCACATCTTTGTCAAAACTGAATGTCCACATGATCATTTGTCCTATGGCTCTTATGGAATACATACACTTTTAGTATTTATAAACATTATTAGTTACAATAACATGTATATAAATTTTGATTTCTGTGTATTTTAAATATGTAATTTTTCACTATTTTCTGAAGCTAAACATTTCTGAACACATTTTGTTTAGTATTAATCACTTGCATCTTTTGTACACAATCAAGAGGTAATAAATAAAAAAAAACCCTGACCTTCATTTTCTTTTGAAGTAATTTTAATAAAACACCTAATGCTTTACAATCAAATCAAATCTTACATTTGGTTTGATGTTAAAAGAACAGAGACCCTTTGTTCTCAAACTGTTCATTCAAGTTTTCCTTTAAATATATGCACCTATTCTCTAATGGTGCATTTTTTCTTGTCTGTTTTAGATGCAAAATTGAAGAAACAAATCAAAAATCTTGACAGCAAAATTGGTGCTCAGCTTTGAAAAAGGTTCAGCTTCACCCAAACAGCATACATTATATTAAACCAAGTCAAATAAAAAAGATGGCTAAATTTTGGTGCAGACCATTTCAACTGGAGCATCAATCACACCTTCCTTTATTTTTATGTCCTCCTCCTCCTCATATTTGCGACATGATGGCTTAAAGCCTCGGAAAGTGGGACAGATTGGCAGGTAGCGCAGACACCCCAGCTTCCGGACCTGCCCCATCCCAATTGGAAAGTCATATGTATCTGTTTCTACTGTTGCTGCTCCTGAATAATTCTCAGCCGCCCATTCTATGAGACCTCGCTCTTTTCTAGTACCTGCACACAAAATGTAGAAAAGATGAATGCAGAATGGCATGTGCCATGGTATTTATCCAATGAATTTATATATTTGTATAAGTAACACTTTCACATACCTGGGATTGTGTTATCAAGCACAAATGCTATGAATCCCCCAACAAACATCTCTGTTGTCAGGAGCACTGTGATGATTTGGTCCAGCTCTGCTACACCTGTTAAAATCAATCAAAACGTGTGTATTCACAGTAATAAGTGACGACAGCCACAGCATTCTTACTGCAAAACAAAATATATCAGAAAACACTGTCTGGCATATCAACCTGTTTTAATGCTGCCTGGATGAGTGTCCAGGTAATTAGGCAACATGAGGCCAAAAAACATGGAGAAACCCAGAACAAAAAGATTTCTGGAGGAGTTCAGATCCACACTCTGTAGGTTTGACAGTCCAACAGCTGTAATCATACCTATGTACAAATTAAAAACACAACAAACAAGCTTAAACCACACAAAATACATATACACTACAATTCTGAAGTTTGGGGTTAGAAAGATTTTCTCGAGTCTCTTGAGCTCACCAATGCTGCATTTATTTCATCAAAAATATAGTGAAAACTGTAATGTTCTGAAATATTATCGCAATTTTCTCATTTAAAATATTTTAAAATGTAATTTATTATGATGGCAAAGCTGAATTTTCAGCAGCCATTACCCCAGTCTTCAATGTCACATGATCCTTCAGAAATCATTAATAATAATAATTTCTTTTTATTATCAATATTGAAAACAGTTGTGCTGCTTAATATTTTTGTGGAAACCATGATACATTCCTTTCAGGAATGTACAGAAAAGAAACAGCATTTATTAGAAATTGAATTGTATCCAAGGTTATTTTAGTATAAATGAGTTTTAGTTTTAGTATCATTAGTTTTTGTTAATATTTTGAATTAGATTTTATTTTTATATTTTCTACTTTCATTTTAATTTTAGTTAAAGTTTTATTAATTTTGTTGTGTGATTCTGTCATTTTTATTTTTAGTTGTTTTTAAACATGTTTATATAGCTTTTCTTAATTTTATTTAGTTTTAGTTATTTTAGTACATCAAGTTAAACGAGAAATGGATATGAAAAATTATGCCTTGCTGAAATAAAATAGGTTTGATTTTTCTATTGTATTTTATTCATAAAAACCCTGAATCTGTCACTTTTGATCAATTTAATTAATATTTGATGAATAAAAGCATTAATTTCTTTAAAAAAAAAAAATTCAATGTTGGAGGTTTGAAAAGTTTGAATACAAAATTCATTCATGGCATGCTGTTGACTTGGATGGAGCAAATCTGCAGTTGCTACAGAGTTTCCGGGCTCTTTACTGACACTCTGTGGACAAAGCTGGGACAAAGCATCTGCAAAAGCAAATAGATCCAACAAGCTTATTACCAAACAAGGTGCAGAACATCCCTCCGAGGACAGGGTCGGGTAAGGAGGCAAACAAGGCTGTGAACTTTCCAATAGTTCCCAATATCAGCATTATGCCTGCTCCATACTGTATCACCCTCCTACTTCCCACCTGCAGGAGAAATCAAGACACCAGGGAAACCACAGTTTGTCACTCGACACAAAGCAGATTTACAAAATGAATGGTGTCAGTGGATACAAAGCAACTGAGGAGATAAGAGGAGAGTTATGAATAGTGTATCTGTATGCTCCTGCTATCAGCTCAACTCCCTGAGGGACTCTGATCACATGTCACAAACACAGATACTAAAACTGCATTTACTGAATGCTTTCTAATGT
Organism: Tor tambroides; assembly: GCA_021397915.2. Lineage (NCBI taxonomy): Eukaryota > Metazoa > Chordata > Actinopteri > Cypriniformes > Cyprinidae > Tor > Tor tambroides. The sequence continues at coordinate 99,203 of JAFVLL020030618.1, read as the reverse complement.
ACACTAGTATTATAAAGAGCCTAAGAGCTCCCACTACCTCACCTTGGTGATGCCAAGCACCCCTATGTTAGGACTGGAAGAGGTCGATCCATTTCCTGTGCCCAGCAGACCTGCTATGATACAGCACACTCCCTCTGTAAAGATCCCCCTAGGAAAGAAAACAGATAGTAAAGTAATACTAAAACCATTCTATACATAAATCACCAAGTCTCTCTTTCCTATGCAGAGTTGTAGGTGCTACACACAGCCAGGATTAGCACAATGTTTAAAGGACTTCACCACTGTTTACTCAGGTTAATTGCTTTGTTGTTTAGGACAAATAGTATCTATCCTACTTCCTCTGGGATGAGTTTCTCCAAATAACTGTTTGCATATAAACACGGAGGGTCACGTCACATGTGTTGATGCAATCATTAGTGTGATGTCACAACGTTTCGGCTGTTATTGCCACTCCATTTTAACCCTTTAAAGCATACAGTATTATAACTTCTAAGGCCTCTATATTATAAGAAACCTGTTGTACACAATATACCTCATTCCTTCTGTTATCTGATTTATGATTTTAAAAATGTCCCCTTTCGTGTTATGATACATGTGTCTTTTTGCTGTGAACTTAACAGATTTTTATGAAGTAAACAAAAGAATAACTTTTATATTGTAAGTAATATTTCAAGAAGAACACTTACTGGACTGAAGCAACTTACATTTACTTTTAATTATCCATACATCATATTTTAGAAACAATCTCCCAATCATCTCTCTCAAACCACAATAAAAACTTTCATTTCATCAGAATTTCATCTTGCCATATAAATATCAGCAACCATACTAAACTGCATATTTTTCCTCAATTTGGGCCTCTGAATAAAATTGGTGTTTTTTCTAATTGTGAGCTCCATATTTTTTGATATCATAGTATATGAGCCGCAAAAGCCTGATGTATCAAACACATACTTTTTAAAAAATACTTTGTCTGATAAAAGATAATTCACCCAAAAATGTAAATTCTGTCATTAATTACTCATCCTCATGTCATTCCAAACCCGCAAGACCTTTGTTCATCTTTGGATCAGAAATTAAGAGATTTTTGATGAAATCCGAGAGTTTTCTGACCCTGCACAGACAGCAATGCAACTGACATGTTCAAGGCCCAGAAAGGTAGTAAGGACATCATTAAAATAGTCCATGTGGTTCAACCTTAATTTTATGAAGTTACGAGAATACTTTTTGTGTGCAAACAAAACTGAACATTATTTTATATGTCAGGCTTTAAAAGTCAACAAATCTTAACAAGGTTAACAAATAACAAGTTCTGAAATTTACAGTACATTTAATTATTTTACATGATTGTCATAATCATGTCGTTTTCTACTGTTTATTGTCCTTACCTATTGATAGCATGAACAGGAGGAGGTGGAGCTCCAGAGAGACGAGCACAGGCATAATAGTCTCCAATAGACTCAACAATACCAGCTAGAGTGGCACTAAACATTCCTAGCACTCCTGCTAACGTCACTGTGGGTAAGCCCCACTGACCTGTGACACACACAAAATCTGATTTGGAAAGAGTTCAGCCATTAACCCACCAATATCCTTCCCTCTAATCACACTTCTAATCATTTTACTGTGAAAAAAAAATAAAGTCTTAGATTAGATATTAGGCACAAGTGACATTTTCTGATAAAGAAGCTGTTATAAATCATAGGTATGCAATACAGGAAGCAAGCAAGGTCCTTACATGGATAGGGGAAACGAAACCATGGCGCCTGGGTCATAATATCGCCCCGGGCGTCAGTGCGAGCCTTGTAGCCGTACTTATTCGGGTCATTCGGTAGCACATCCGTCAGGGTGAGAATGTAGCAAACCAACCATACCATCATGATTGCCATGATGATCTACTGAAATCAGGATAATTGATTACTAAAGACAAAATGTTTGAAAGTGAGCTTTTCAACCTGAAAATGCACTGATAACATGCTCCACATGGGGTAATCTGAACTTTGTTCAAAGTCCTATCAGGAAGATTAATTAAATGTGATAAATACTGTTTATTGCTTAGCTCTACGGTTTGAGATATTGTCTAAATGCAAAGAGCTGGGTGTTAAATATTAGTTCGTACTGGAAACATCTTGAATATCTGCACATGTGTGATGTGACAGCCTTTTTGTTTGGAGTAGCTTGGGAAAGGACACGCCCAGTTCCTTAGATACTGAGCGAACATCACAATGAGGAAGACACACCTGGAATGACAAAACACACAGATGTATTAAAGCAAAAACAAGCTAGTATAGAGCTAAACGAAATGTATTTAATGAGCTGAAGGACTCACAGCAGAGACAGGCCCCATTGACTGCCTGCACGGTCTCCTGCCGTCTGGAAGACAGACAAGCCGATAAGGGACACTGTGGGAGTGACCGTCAGGGGTCCGATTGAATTAAGCAGGATCCCAGGGATTCCAGCAAACCCTATGACCACCTCAATCAGGCTGGAGATAATGATAGCACCCTGAATCTACAAAGAATTGACACACACACAGATCAGAACACAGGATTTATGAAGGCATTGATGAATGCTTCAATCTTTGGATATTGGTCACGCACCTCTCTCATTCGTGGTTGCCAAATATGAGAAGTGTTGAGAGGAAGAGACCAATCTCCGTAAATCTCCTCTGTGAAACCCAAAACCAAGGTTAAGCATTAACTTAGACACACATCTGACCTGCACAATGTGGAATGTAGACAATTGTCTCATTAGACAATACTTTCTAGAAGAAGGGCTAATTCGCACAAAATGCAAAACTGTTTTTTATGTAAATGTGATTCTTGTTGCTTTTCAAGGAGAGTGCTATATTTTTTTAAAAATTTGTTAACTTTTAAAACCCCGGGCAGTGAAGTCTTTTCCAAATCTTAAAGGTACAGTTCACCCCAAAATGAAAATTCTGTCATCAAACAGTTTACGGTAACCACTGACTTCCATAATAGGAAAAAAAAATACTATGGAAGTCAATGGCTACCATCAACTGTTTAGTTAGGTTTAGATGAGTGAGATGAGATTATGTGAGTAAATGATGACAGAATTTTTATTTTTGAGTGAACTATATATGTAAGTCAAGAATTAAGCTTAAAAGTTTCGGTAATATAGCATCTGAGGAGTTAAGCATAGAAACAGTATCAGACAAAATACAAAAACAAAATGAAAAAAGAGTATTTGGTTTGTGCAAGAAGATGGAATACATCTGAAATGATCTACTGTGTATAACACCGTTTGTACCTTCAGGAGGACATTTCCATTTGTCCAGCCTCAGAATTGCCTGAGCAGGGATGAGAAAGGCAAAAGCACTTGCCTGGAACAAAGGCAACCTGAATATGGCATAGAAAAAATATATACATTGTGAGTACTAATCACATACTTCCATACCAAAGCACACATTAAATAACTCACCTGACACCAAATGTAGTCTGTATGAGTGTAGTGATCCCCACACAGGTGAAGATGGTGCCCACTAACTGACTGACAGTGTACTGGTCCTGCCCCACACACATGGATTCAGCCAATAGGAATGGTACAGCAATAGTTCCACTGAAGCATGTTAGGTAGTGCTGGAGATCCAGAGGCAGAACATACAGATGTAGGTTTATAAGGGATGGGGATGTTGGGAGAGTCAGACTAGGAGAGAGTATGAGAACAGAAGTGTACCTGCAGTCCCAGCAGCACACACAGATACCAAGGCGGGACATCCTCGATTCTGTAGATCATATCAAATCCTGCAGGCTGATTCTGACTCCCATCAGACGTCTTGGCAATGTCAGCAGGCATCTCCTGTACTTCTGTACCATCAGCTGGCACAACTCTATCTAAAGGTGGGAGCTAATGGACAATATTAAAAAGAATAAGTATAATGGAGAATTAAAACACACACACACACACAATCACACATGATTCATGCATGACAATATTATTTGTGTGCACATCTGTTGATGAACTCCATTAAAACATGTATTATAATACAATAAATGTTTTACAAGGTTAAATATTAAATCAGTTTATTTAATAAAATACATTCTAAAACTAAAACTGAAATAAAAATAAATTTACGCTAAACAGAAAACAATTAAAAACACATACACACAACAGCACAATATGAAAACTGAAATTATGAAAATAAAAATAAAAGCTACTTCAAAATATTAGTAAATACTACAATCGTATATATATATATATATATATAATATAATATAATATATATATTTGTAGTTTTAATTAAAATAGGATAATGTATGTGTCCATGAATGACTTCTTTCAACACAGCATTTATTTTGCTAAAAATAATTGTCAATTTGAACATTTTAAAACTTGCATCATTTGATTTTTCATAGAAGCCAAGTTCAAAAGTTGCCAAGATACTCTCTCATTTAGTATTTATAATTTACTTAATATTTAACTACAGATAATGTATCTAACTGCAAAAGACTGCCAACTGACTCTACATAGTAAACACAAGTCTAGGATATTGAATATGAGCAGCCAAACTAAAACAAACTTAAATCTTTCATATTGAATTGTTTTTTTCTTTCTTCTAAGAAAATGTACTTATGCTTAGAAGGACTGAAAGTGCTAAGTTAGGCTGTGACTCAGAAAAAGAACAGGGTCAACTTGACAGGTACTAGTTTGGCACTGGCCGTTTTTCTGCCGGGTAAACATTTCCTTGATACGCGTGACAAGTTAAGTGCTCAATAAAGTGTTAAACTAGTTTCAAAAGAGATAACATGGATAAAAACATGAACATCACGATTCATCATTAAGTAACCAGACAGTATATGTTATGTGATTATAAACATTATGCAGGTGCTATTCCAAACGAATACTCCACACAGTGTATCAAAGCTTACTGACAACTGAGCTGAAAATAAGCTTTATAAGGTCACCAAAGGGATGGTCAGGACAAACTTTGCTATTTTATATATATATATATATATATATATATTGTGTGGTCAAAATGTTACATACATTTTACAGACACATCCAAAATGTTAATTACATGATCAAAATAAAGGGGATCATACAAAAAGCATGTCATTTTTTATTTATTCTGGATGCTTCACAACTGTTTTTTGTTTGTTTGTTTGTTTAGCGATAGTTGTTTATGAGTCCCTTGTTTATCCTGAACAGTTAAACTGCCAGCTGTTGTTCAGAAAAAAATCCTTCAGGTCCCATAAATTCTTTGGTTTTCCAGCATTTTTTTTTTTTTTTTTTGCATATTTGAACCCTTTCCAACAATGATTGTATGATTTTGAGATTGATCTTTTCACACTGAGAACAGCTGAGGGACTCATGCAACTATTACAAAATCTTCAAACGCTCACTGATGCTCCAGAAACACGACGAGCCTGAACAGAAAGAAGATGTGTACATTTTTCTTATTTTGCCTAAATATCTCATTTTTTCATTTAGTACTACCCTTCAGAGGCTACATAAGATACTTTCATGTTTCCCAGAAAACAACATAAGTTCAGTTTACCCTGATCTTCAAATTCAAAAGGTTTTCACCTCCAGGCTCTTAATGCATTGTGTTTCCTTCTGGAGCATCAGTGAGTGTTTGAACTTCAATTCAACTATTATTTTGTCTTGTGGACTATATATAAACATATTTTATGTGAAATATCTTAATCGGGTCAGTACTAAATAAATAATATCCCAGATTTTGTATGTATGTAAATATACATACATGCAAAATCTGTTATACATTATACAGTAACATGATTTTGTATTAGAATAATTTATCTTGGGTAATTTATTTTGGCCAAAAATTTGATTTCTTCCATCAAACCACATATTTCCAACAAAATAATTGTAAAGAACTGTTAATTTAAAAAAATTAAAATTACATAAAGAGAAAGTGATATCATTTCAGTTTTCAGAGAAGCCAAGTTCAAAAGTTGGCAAGTTACCGTCTAATTTAGCATTAATAATTGACTTAATATTTAATTACAGATAATGTATCTAACTGCAAAAGTTAACGTAAATGGTGGTTGAAGAAAATAACTTTGAGGGAAAAATTGTAGCATGGAAACAGTTAAGCATTTTTAAAAAAAATAAAATAAAAGTACAGTGTAACCCAATTTAGTATTTTGAGTAAATGTAAACAAATATATAGCAATGTATAATAAATAATGAGTATCACTGACTGACCGATATTGCCAAAGAGCAAAATTACATAGCAAGCATGTATGTCTTACTGAGTGTAAAGAACAATATATTTACCTGCTACTCACTCATAACAACTTCATGGTGTATCTTGGGCACTGAGCTAAAAATTCTAAATAATCTGGCACAATTCTTTGCACCTCATATTTGACCATTTGTGCACATCCATAAGACCAAGGCCTAAATGTTTTGTTTGCATGGTTTAAATTTGTATACACTCAAGAAAAAAATATCTAGACATTTTCCTTAAAGACAGAGACACAGCAAAATCTAGTAATAAAGAAAACAGCTGAGATTTCCTTGAGATGTTAACACAAATCCTTACTCTCTTTGAGATAAACATCTGCAGTGTGACCCAAATCAGTGTTTTCATTCACAACAATGACTCTACACTTTATAGATATTTTACCTTAAGCTCCTCTGCAGTTTGTGACTGATTCATTGGCCCTTGAAGGATGTGCGGGGCTCTGTGCTGCTGTCTCCCAGAGGCCACGTGAGACCCGGCTGGACGCAGAACGCTGGTTTTATGGAAGAGCGAGAGACAGAAGGGGACCAGATTAGACAGGTTAATAATCTGCCCTTAGTCCTGGACTTTACTCCCCCTGCCTGTGCTCATCAAAAGGCCGACAGTGTGAACACAACAAGAGCTGTGTACATGAAGCAATGGGACGTCTCCTTTGGATGTGAACCACAGGGCCCTTAAAAAACAGAACATGTGGGGTTATTCTTCAGGGCAAAGACTTTTAAACGGTTATCTAATAGATGCTTTTCTTAAAGCTTTAAAGTATTCATCTTCTTCTTAAGAAGTGTGTGGTCTATAGCTGAAAAACGTGAACTGCATTGTTATAGCTGTTAAAGAGCATCAAAGTTAGGTAAGATAACCCCTCTTGCAGTCCCCGGTGTGTACAGTAGATGGACCTCAGTAGAGCCATAGCTAATAGCTAGCAATACAAACCTTAGGTGCAAACTTTCCACTGTACTCTTGGACGCACCCACATAGCAATAATGAACACGTGATTTCACATTGTTCACACCTAGATGTGACAGATCTGTGGAGTTTTCTATTCACTTCTGTGGCCAGTAGAGGGCGCTACATATCAACTACTGAATCAATTTTTTTACAGTCTGTGAACCTGTGGACTAGAGCCGATATAGCTGATCTGCATCTAATATTTTGCCAGTAAAAGCAGACAGGGTGAAACCAAGATCTTTGTAATAACGACCCAGTGTACATCCACTTAGCCTACAACACAGATACTTACCTGATAAATCTATAAATGGAAATTAATATGTTTCTGAGATAAATAGAGATATATTTTTCTGACTAACTTGCCTAAGAATTTGGTTGTATTTGATCGCGAAATAGCGTGACTGACCGATTACAATCGAGTAACTTACTCTGCATAACTATGTAATAATAAATTATAGGACTGGGGCAAAACCAAAAACTTATTGGTACATATAAGTACCACAGTTATATTAAAACTACAAAGGGTTTTGTGCAAAATATAAAATATTTCAAGGATTAAATAGCCTACAAGACTTTCACAAAGGCCTTCACAAAATGGTTTGATTTCAGTCCAACTAAAACGTTTACATGATTTTAAACATAACATGTTGATATTGTTAATGACAACTATACTACTAAAATCGATTTGGTGATTAAAATTGAGCTGAAAGAAAATGAACTGTAAACATTAGAACCTCAAACTTGAAAATGAAAAATATTTCATTGGTAACTAATTTAAATAATTTTGAAGTTTAAGTAGTAAAATTATTAAAACTTTAAGAAAAATTAAAGGTATCCACCTCATTTTTCAACGGAAGTAAGCGCTTTCTGTGAAAGTGCGAGACTTCCGGTTCATTAGCCGCCGTAGGGAAATAACGAGAAGAATAACAGTAACGTGCAGTAAACGGTAAAACTGTTTGCACTACAAAGTGTGTTCATAATTAATATAATAAATAAAAATAATATGGTAAGACACACCAATTTGTAATATCAAGCAGCAAAACGAGCTGTTTTGTACAGCTAAAAATAGCTGGAAGCCGATGCCACCGGAAGCCAGACCCATAAAATCTACAAATGGCCGCGCCCACTCTTACGGAGGGTAATTTACAAGGTGGATATAGAAATATTTATATAAAAACAAAACAAGACAAAAAAAACATAAAATTACTAAACAAAATTGGAAATCGAAAAAGGTAATTAAAAATACTAATAGAAACTACAATTATATATAAATAATACTAAAATAGCACTAATAAAAAGACAAACTATTGCTTTAGTCTGACTGAAAACAAACTTTTAAGTTGCACATGAATGCACTTAATATACTAATATACATAATATACAACACTTAATATATACATATTTTACAGCAGAATGCTGCGACTGATCGATCAGAATGAAGTAGTCAAGAGCGCCATGTAAACATTAGGTCCAAACATTGATCCAAAACTAAAACCTCATAGGGTGGCATAACAATGACCTCATCAATTACAAATCTTCACATTTAGAAAGATTCTCTATTCCTTTATTTATGCAATTCATCGTCTTCTGAGGAAGTAGGATATCAAGCAGACACACATCTGCATCACGAATGAATGAGACGCAGGCCAGCACACAGGAAAGACACAGGAAAGGCTGTCTGGGAAGATTTAAGTAGAAGTCTGGGGAAATTCTCTTTTTCCAGTTTCAATTTTCACAGGCTTATGCAACAAATTTCTCTCAGAGACCAGCCTAGGATCAGAAGAACACAAGAAAGGAGACAGAGACGAGATGAGGGGGGGGGAAAGAGGATGCCCAGAGGGACTGACAGGAAACCAGTGACGTAGAGGCACAAACACAGCAATCCCCAAAACACACAGCAATGAAGTACCATTCAGATCATATCTAAATTACCGTCTGAGGTCTCTATGACACACATACACACAGATTTGTCTTTAAACAGTCACCTTTATTACCATGTTAACACCTGCTTACATAAAAAATGTTTTGTATTATTACAAAACCATAGAAAAAAAGAACAGTTGAACAAAACAATCAATAACTTAAACAGACCTATAGAATACTCAGGTGTCAGAGATCACACAAATCAGTATTAGACAGACGGTCAACAGTATATTCATTCTTAACTATTAACCTAAATAAACTTCCTGTGTTCAGCTGACAAATGACTCCCACTAGCTCGGCGGTCACGAGTATTCTCGAATACATGCAAAAGCATGTTCAAACTAAGGGCACGGTGTACAAAGGTGATGGAGAAGGTTTTTTTTTTTTTGCGCGTGGATGGTTGTGAGTGCGTTTTACTGGGCCCTCCTGGACATCAGCATCTCTCTGATGTTGTCCTCCGCATCTTTAACGCTGCGCTCCAGGTACGTCTTCTTTTGCTGTGGAGAAAACAAAGGGAAAAGACAAAAACAAGTTGGTTATAACTTCAAGTTCGGAAACATCAGAAGGCTTTTTCTGTCTGAACACACCCTTTTACTCCTCAAACTGCGTGACAGAGCTGTTAAAATTCTTTGTGATAAGATAAGAAGATGATCTTTTTTTGGATCATATTCAAAGACGGTTTTAACATGAATTAAACTTTGATTGCTCATGTTGAGTAAGGTTAAAGGTTTCTGAGTGTATAATACAAAAAAACCCCTCCTTTTTCAGTCAGATAATTTCTGACCATCAAAGCAAAGGTGCTGCTTGCTAGAGAAAGTGTAAATGGATTGTTACACAACACGTGCCAGGATGTGTAATCAGGCTGACACCTGGTTAGTCGCCGAGATACTCTGCAGTTACAGGCCTCTACCTGAAGTCCTCCGACAATGTGTTGCAAAAGAAGTGAGTCAAATGCACAGAGTGCATATCGACACACACACACAGACTCAGAAAACCTTTGCCCCAGGCGATGTGGCACCATCTCAAACACGAGATAAATAAGAAAAAAGCCATTTTTGACATAACAACCCAAACATATCACATTATGAAGCCATTTATTATTCTTGATCCAGCGCAAAGGTTTTTTATACCTTACGTCACAATTTCAAGATCAAGGTTTGAGACGTCACAAAAGAACCAAAAGTGTGCTGGATTGTCCTTCTATGTGGTTGTAGATCGAAACATGTGGCTTGTGGGCCGACATCTCTGCAATGATTAAAGTATAGGCATGTGTTTACATCTGTAACCAAGCATTACTGCACATTAGCTCACTGCTGTCTAGGAACCCCACCCTTCCTCCATCCCCCCTCAGTCACACACGACTAGCTAGATTCTCAAAAAACAAGTGATATGACAATAACTTTAAAGTGAAAGTTCACCCAAAAACTAAAATTCTGCATCAATTACTCATCCTTATGGCGTTCCAAACCTTTAAGACTTTGAAACAGAAATGAAGATGTTTCTAATGAGATTATTCGAGAGATTTCTGTGCTGTCATTGAAAGTTCATTCCATCAAAAACTGGACAGTTCAATAAGTTCATAAAGAGATTGTAAAAGTAGGTTTTTAGGTGCAGTTACATTTACCAATGTTTGGCGAATTTTCTAAATCCAGCCATTTCAATAGGAATCCACGTGATCTTTAATTTTGTGTGAGAATGAAAGCTCTCTCAACACAGATTTCAAAACTGGTTCTGTTTGGTTACGTGGATTCGCCGAGTTAACCAATGCAAAGCTGCTTGGTTTGAAAGTGACTTCTGTGTTTTGCCTGTGAAAAGGTCCTTTTATTGTCAGTAGTGTAGCGATGTATGAAACACAGCTCACACAAACGTCACACCAAGCAGCTAACTTTTGGTCGACATGATTTTGCATGACCCACTTAACGCAATGCAAAATCTTTCATCCTCACACGAAATTCCCAATGCTGTTAATTCCTATTGAAATGGCTGGAGTTGACCCGTAAAAACTCACCAAACAATGGTAAATATGACCACACCTTAACATGTAATCAAACTTTTGTAGTTTAGTACTTTCATAGAACTTGTAAATTAAATTCTTTTCACGTTCTTATTAAGATTTTTAGAAAAGTTACATTTAACGGTGTTGCATTGCAGGCGCCCCAAGTTCGAATCCCGGCTCGAGGACCTTTCCCGATCCCACCACCCTCTCTCTCCCACTTCACTTCCTGTCTACTCTACACTGTCCTATCTTAACAAAGGCAAAAAGCCAAAAATTTAAAATTTAAATTAAAAAAAAAAAAGTTACTTGTGTAGGTATGGTTGATGACCCATTTTTTGTGTTAAGGTATGGTTACATTTGCTGATGTTTGGCAAATTTTAATGGGCGAAATCCAGTCATTTCAATAGGAATCCACGCAATCGCGAATTGCATGTGAGGACGAATGATTTCTTCACACAGATTTTGCAATGCGGATTCACATTGAACAACAGGAAGTTGCTTGGTTTGAAAGTGCCTTCAGTGTGAGATGCTTCTTAAATTGGCATGGTATTGATAATACAGACCTTTTTGGGTCTTGAAATGAAGCGACTGTGTCTTAAATTTGTCAATTAAACTGTGGAATTCATATGGAAAATTTTTACAATCTCCTTTTTGAAGTGGTTTTGGAGGAATGGATTTTCAATGGAGGGACAGAAATCTCCTAAGTTTCATTAAAAAAAAAAAGTTTCAAAGATGAATTATAGATTTGGAACAACATGAGGGTGAGAGAGCAAATTCCTTGTTTCATTGGGTTTTGAGTGCATTGTCTTGTTTTTCTAGTAACAGGCACACGTGTTGATTATTGCATGAAAAGAGAGGTATTTGGTTGCGCTTTTATTCATACAAACATATTTTCCATTCAACTATGCCAAATGTGTCACAAATAAGCAAAACAAGGACGCGGAATGAGACGAATATCCGAACTCTGTCCTATAAAAAGCAAGAGCCAATTGTTCATTGAAGAGAAGGTTTATTTTCGGAACCTCGTCCGGCCTGTTTACATACAAAGCTGCTTGTGTATTTTTGGATTTTTGTATGTGCGCTTGTAGATGCAGATGATAGAGGTTATCAACATGCTTGCTTGTTTTTAATGAGAGGGTGAGGTCTGATGGGTTTTTCACACCATGGCATCTATTTTGTGATAAGTCTGCATGGCATAAGGAGGAGGGACATTTTCACTGAGCAAGCATGATAAGAGATACGACAACAATTGATATCAGCTTGCCCATACCTCCACACAGGGAAAAAAACAGGTATTTATAGGTCACAGTGCTTGGAAAGGCAGAGAAAAGGTCATGAAAATATTTCAGAGGGCAGAAAATTACACAGGAGGGAAAACAATGGCCAACAGGGGTGCACAGAATGTTGCATTACCCTCTCCGTCAATCTGACAGAGTTGGATGAGTGGCATCAAAAAGACACCGTTAACTACTAACATTCAAATGTTTGGGGAGAAAGAAGCCTTTTATGCTCAACAAGGCCATATTTATTGATCAAAAATACAATAAAAACTAATATTGTGAAATGTTATCAGAAATTTAAAATAACTGTTTTCTATTTGAAGAATTTGCAATTTATCTTTGTGATTGGAAAGCTGAATTTTCAGCAGTCATTCCTCCAGACTTTACTGTCAACTGATCCTTCAGAAATCATTAAAACATTTCTCATTATTATCAATGTTGAAAACAGTTGTGCAGCCCAATATGTTTGTTACACGTGAAAACACAAAGCATGGCCTGTGCAGTCCGATTCCTGAGCAAATGAGTTGGTTCTTTTAATAAATCATTCAAAAAGACTATTGGTTTGAATCAGCTGCTGCACTGAAGAAGATAAAGATTTATTCCTGTGGTTTATTTATTGATTTATCTTGTTTGTGTTTTGAGTGGGGCGGGTATGCTATAAAAAGAGCACTGGAGCGTGAGCTGAATAACTGAAGGGGAATCCTCTTCCCTGTATGCTCTGTGAATCATATGCAAAAGAAAAGAAGCTTCAGAGACACATGGAAAATTCAGCAGAAGACTGTTTGTGTTGACTACTATTATATCCGTGTTTAGGCAAGCTGAAACTAGCTGTTAAGCGCAGGAACAGAAACGATCCTAACTAAGCGCCGTTTGCCTCCTACACAGCTCGACTGAGCCGAGCGTAAAACAATCAATCTTTTGACTCCATGAATGTCCTGCTTGGTATATTGAATATGTGTGCCTTTCTCAGTTTTGGACATCTTGTCTATGAAATAGAACCATTTAAATCCAGCTCCCAAAAATTATTGCAATTTTAACTGTGAAAGACTGGTAAAATGCAACAGTAAAAACTTTTGTTTAATGGTAAGTTCTCTCACTATATACAGGTAACATTTCAGAGTAAAATATTTTTAAATGTAGAATTTATGGGGAAAAAACAATGCATATTATCATTTACACTGAAAACCCGTAAACTGACATTTCCAGAATTCCCTGTATGAAACTTTACACATGATGGGTTTTTTTAAAATAATTGTGTGTCTTATAGTTTGTATGTTTCTTATGCTATGTATGTTAGGGTTTTATTTTACAACTTAATGTTTATTGCATCATTTTAGTGTTTTGTATTTGTGTATATGACACTGTGCATGTTCTAAATATTAGTATTTACCTCAGAAAAGCTACTTATGATTCTTCATATCTTTCTCTTTAGCATCTCCGTTATTATTTGTGATTTTCAGTATATTTTAAAGGGGTCCTATTATGCTTTTTCACTTTTTGAATTTTAGTCAGTGTGTAGTGTGTATGTTTGGGCATAAAACGATCTACAAAGTTACAAATCTCAAAGTCCACTCCAAAGGGAGATATTT
>JAFVLL020030618.1:13492-85141 GCA_021397915.2 Tor tambroides | reverse complement strand
ATGTTGAGTTATTTTTAGAGGACAGTAAATTTGTACTTCTATACAAGCTGCACATTGACTACTCTAATATATCCCAGTTTCATTTGTGCAGTATTTTCCCTTGAGAAGATATACTAAAATTGTTGCTGAAATGTGAGGGGTGTACTCACTTTTGTGAGATACTGTAACTTGCAACAGCAAACACTTACGGAGGGAGTGATCCGACAATCCTGGGATATGTTTCTCCCATTAGACATTTCATCCAGAAACTGGAAATGATCTAACATTGAAAAATGCAAATGAAGATAGCCTTTAGAGCAGAAGCTAAAAATAAACTGGACAGCATGTCTGGCAAACCACTTCAACGCCATGACACTGACTGCATTCAAGTTCACTCAGTGTACTGCGGCTGTTACGTCACAGAGGAACAGCGGGACCTTCAGAAGGAAATTATTCCACACCCAGGACATTAGCTGCTTTTAATCAATTATGGAATGAATAGCCATCTATCCCTCCGTCACCATGTCCATCTTGTGTCACCACTTCAAAACATCAGCAATTACACTGAAATCATTAAAGACAAAATGGAAATTGATGAAAGGAAGCTTGAGTTTTTTCCCCACACCCTCACAGATGCCTTACTCACAGGAAGCATGAAATTAGCTGAGCTAGTGACACTTTCTCGATTAAGAACATCTTTTTGCTTCTGTTTGAGATTCAGAGCTGTAACGCATTTCATCATTAACATGTTAAAATCAAAATAACAATGCTGTGGGCCTTAAAGGAATAGTAAGACTAAAATTCTATCATTAATTACTGACCCTCATGTCGTTTCAAACCCGTAAGACTTTCATTCATCTTCGAAACACAGATTAAGATATTTTTGATGAAATCCAAGGGCTTTCTGACCCTGCATAGAGAGCAATGCAACTGACATGTTCAAGGCCCAGAAATGTAGTAAGGACATTGTTAATATAGTCCATGTACCATCAGTGGTTCACCATAATCCATGGTGGCGAAGACTGACCCGGAAGAGAAGAAATCACTGAATAAAGTTTTTATTTTTGTTTTCTTTGTGCACAAAATGTATTCTTGTAGCTCCATAAAATTAAGGTTGAACCACTGATGTCACATGGATAACGATGTCCTTACTATGTTTCTGGGCCTTGAATGTCGTAGTTTCGTTGCTGTCTAGGGAGGGTCAGAAAGCTCTCGGATTTCATCAAAAAGATCTTCATTTGAGTTCCGAAAATGAATGAAGGTCTTATGGGTTTGGAACGACATGAGGGTGAGTAATTAATGACAGAATTTTCATTTTGGGTGAACAATCCCTTGAAATTAAACTTCAGTGTTAGCATCTGTGACATGCTGTGAAGTACAGAACATGATTTCAACTCATCCCACAGTTTCTACAAGTAAAAAAAAAACAAGCACTACAACAGAGGTCTTTTCAACCCAGAATAATTGTTTAAAATTATGGTCTGCCATCAGGGCTCCCCAAATGGGGGATTGCGAACAACTAGTGGGTTTGTGACTACAGGGGGTTCCTAAGTTGAGCTAATAATTACTTATATTGAATGTAAAAATAAAATACGGGGCTTCACGATCATCACAATACAGCTTAATGTGATTATCAAATCAAATGCTGCCATTTAATTAAATAATTGTATAGTATGATCTGATGTACTGCATTACAGTGTGAAGTGTGGACAGCTTGTGATTCAGTGTTATCAGCATCTTAGAATGGCTCGGTTCACGGTGAATGCAGCAAACTCCATCTCTGCATTTGCTGTGAGTTTAATATGGGAATGCAACGTGCGTTAGGTTTACTTTATTTACACACTCACATAATTTCCAACATTTTTGTGGACAGAAGTCTACAGCATTTCACTTGCATTCCACCAAAATAAAAACTTGAGAATCTGAAATGTTCAAAGTTTCAGGGTTTTTGGTGTAAATTAAAGTTATTATTACTAGAATTATTAATAAAGATTTGTATTTTTTAACATTACAATTGTAATTTACAAGTAATATCTTTCATAAATATAGAGTTAGAGAAAGAGTTAGAAAAAATATTTTTTATTAGGTTTGACTGGGTTCTTTAACATGAATATAATGTGGACTTAGACACTATCACAACTAAAAAAAAAGTTTAAATAGTTTATCTATTTACTTGCACGTCATTTGACCATTAACTGACCTCAGAGAACTGTAAACATGCAAATTTGTCATTGAATTATTGAAATATTAACTTGAAATCTCAGGGGGTTCTTCAAGTAAACATTTAACACCTAAGGGGTTTGGCTGACAAAAAAGTTTGTGAACCCCTGGTCTGTCACTGGTGTTGGGCTAAAGATGATGGGCATCTTTGGGATATGCCCACAGCATAATTTCAATCTTGAAATGACTGATTACTTCTGACTTTTATGGTTTTTCAGCATTAAGAAATTTCTCTCAAAGTGTTATTTCCAGTTGATGTACTAATCACTTCCTAACAATGTTGCTGCACAGGTTCTTCAGGACACATTCCCTACACCACAACATCACAAGAATGTTTCATGTTGACTTCTCTCAAGTGAGAACTGAACTGAGAGACTGCAGGCCGCATGGATGGCACTATAAATTGGGCTGCGCTATGATTCATCCCTGACACAGAGAGAAAACGTGTGAACGAGGGTGTTGAGACAGACAAACTGTGGGAGCAGTTTGTAGGGTGTTAATCACCAGCATAACACTGTTTTCCCCCCTGGTTATTATGATCATGTATACCTATTTACATGTCGGTATATGGATGACATGAAAATTCAAGTAGTGACAGCAGTGTCCTGTAATGAAAGACTTCAACGTTTTTGTTTATTCTTGTATAATGTCCTTTTTATGACCTGGATTAGGTTGTAAAATTAATCTGTTGCATGTCACTATTTATACAGTTTATTAAAATGTTATTTTAAAAAAAAAACTTGAAAGATGGTGACCAGTCACACCAACCAAAATAACTATTTTCCTTTATACAATATGTGACCCTGGACAATAAAAGCAGTCTTAAGTAGCACAGGTATATTTGCAGCAATAGCCAAAAATACATTGTATGGGTCAAAATGATCGATTTTTATTTTATGCCAAAAACCATTAGGATATTAAGTAAATATCATGTAAATATCAAAAGATATTTTGTAAATTTCCTACTGTGAATATATCAAAACTTAATTTTTGATTAGTAATACGCATTGCTAAGAACTTCATTTGGACAACTTTAAAGGTGATTTTCTCAGTATACTGACTTTTTTTGCACCCTCAGATTCCAGATTTTCAAATAGCTGTATCTCTGCTAAATATTGTCCTATCATAACAAACCACTCATCAATGGAAAGCTTATTTACTAAGATTTCAAGTGATGTTTAAATCTCAATTAAAAGAAGACCCTATGATTGGTTTTGTGGTCCAGAGTCATATATAATACAATACAGATTTTTATATAGATAAATATTACAGGAAAATAAAACGAGTAATAAAATAGAACAGATAAAAACAGTAACATTAATATCTTAATTTGTATAAAGAATAAAGCTATACTCCAAACTATAGTTACAGTTTACCATGAACTATAATTTATAAACCAATATGTAATGGTGAAGATGCTGTTTATCTTTCTGACAGCTACGAAAGGAAACTTTGGCAAGCATGCTGGATGGATAACTGGAATTTCTTTGGGCAAATACCGTGTTTACCTTTTCGAAAGGTCCATGAGTACCCCGGAGAAGATCTTCTCGCCTAAACGAAACGACACCACGAGAGCATCGTCGATGATGTGATCCAGCGTGACTCGAACCTCGGACCCGAGATTCAGGCGCTCAACCGTGCCGGGCTCCGCCGAACACAGAACCGGATCTTTCGTCTCCGACTCCCTTTCGGGTTCAATGAGGTCTGTTTTGAAGCTCTGCCGATGAAGAGGATGCGAGCGCACTTCTTCCGACACCGCTGATGAGATGAGCGACTGATCCAGCACCACCGCTGGAAGTTCGGGAGAGTCCTTACTGGAAACAGTAGAAAAGTCACTAATGCAGCTCTGACCCACCGATTCTCCCAGCGAGGTCTCCTCCGCCGCGGACAGGGAGTCCAGGTGGTCTGAGGGGTGCGGGATGTCATGGAAAGCATCCTCGTGAGTTTTGAGTTCCGACCCGGGAGCATCGTTTGCGGGTTCGGGCTCCGGGTCCGGCTGCGTGAAGCCTATGAGTTCGCACTCCAGATCGGTAGGATGGTTCGACACGGGATTGGAGTCGTATTCGACAGCCAGAGACAGTCCGGTTTCAGGCTCCGACGGAACCTGAGTTGGAAGGGAATGCAAGAAGACCACAGAGGGCTGGGAGTCTGAGAGGGAGCTGGGGAGCAGAAGGCAGGGGCTGGATTCGAGAGCACTGACCTCGTTTGAAGCCTCCACCTTCGGCGAGAAGGATTCCTCGTAATCAGAAACGTCTGTACACCTGTAGTCCACAAGCACGGGCTGCTCGACTGTGGCCAGGCAGCCCCAGGAAGCCCCCGTCTCGGTGCGCTCACCGTCCGCATGGGCAGCGAGGGCTTTTCCCGCGGCTTGAAGGTCCGGCCTTCTGATTTCCATTTGGACCTGGCTGCATTCCTGAACTGCATCCATATCCGCGGGTTGGTGACAACGCTCCATTTCCGGGACGGTGCGGGCCTCTAGGTCAACCACATGCTCTCCTGGCTCGGGTTCGTAGTCCACCCCGTCCCCCGCTGTTGTTGATGCCGCCGCAGCAGCTCCTGGCTCCGCAGCCACGGCCGCCATTTTCTTTCCGCTTTGCAACTACTACTTGGCCCTGTCCTCCTGATAAGATAAGAGCCCGCCCACTTACAACTACTCACACTTCCCATTGGCTGCTTCAACGTGCGGTTTTCATTGGTTGGCTCATGTTCTTGCCGTTCAAGGGAAATCCCTTGGAACACTATTGTGATTGGCTTCCTTTATGTCAATATACTTTATTATGAAGACACAACTTTGGCGCCACCAGGGGCGATGTTGAGTTGTATATTTACGTCAGGGTTTGTTGGTGTGGTCCATTTTTTATCTTCTTTTTTTTTTAATGCTTTGAAACAATAACACAGAAAGGCATTCATAACAGGGAGGTTAACAAATATCGACTGAGATACACTCAATTTTCATTTATTTTTTATCTTCTTAACGTTGTTATTGCCAACCAGTGTTGTCATTGTTAAACTAAATCTAAAGTTGAAATGAAAGTAAATAAAATATAGATATTAGATGAAAGATTTAAAAATAGAAACGAAAATGAGAGATGCTGACCTTGCAACTAAGTGCAAAAAATTATTTCAAGTTGAAGTACTAAACTGAATTACTGCACATAATAAAAAACAATACAAACGACAAAAGCAAAAGCACTAAAACGTGAACTAAAATTAAAATGAAATCAAAATATGAATAGCCTACTATAATAGTAGGCTATTCCCTCATTACCCATAATAACAATGTCATCTGAGTGAAACACTCTGAAAATTTGGGTTTTATTCATATTTTTATAAATGTGTTTTATTCAGAATGGTTCATAGAGTAATGAACTATGAACCATTTGGTTAATGGATAATTTCACTTGTAAAATGTAGCTATTTAATGAGCTAAAGGGTGGTATTGATTCATAAAATTTTATGTGAGCTAATGCCATCTAGCTTTCAAAAGTCTTTTGCATATTTGATAAGCTCATCTTAATCAGCGGCTACATGTCATTGTATAGTCAATGACCCACTGATCATCAGTGCACTGACCTTTCACCTTTCCTCTTGTCTGATGATACTTCCTCTACTATGAAGAGAAAGCTCAGTTGCAAGATGCCGCTACAGTGAATGAACTCCCCTAAAGAGGACTTTATTAATATTTGTCCATACTTGATTTGAATTTCTCTGAAAATGAAAGCACATCTTGCATATTTTCATAATGGTGTTTGCTTTCAGGGCTGAAGAACAATTAAACTAATTGCTAAATGTTCTGATTTCATGAAGAAACTGCAGGCAATCAGATTTCTCTGCAAAAGTAATTTGTCACCATATAATGTCTCAACATGACACATTTATTGTCAAACCCAGAGACATTTGAAGAAGAATGGTATTATAAAAGTTTATGTTTCACTATGTGGTTTTCATTGATTAAACTCTTCTCTTGGTGACTATATTGTGAAGGACTATATTGTGTTTTGCAATCATACCATATAATGTAAGTGAATATGCTCTTCAGGCAGCTATGAAATACCTGCTTGTGTCATTTAGTAAGCAGGGGTTTACTAGTCTGTTTTCTATTTTACCAGCTTTCCTAATCCATTCAATAGAGTGCAATAAAATATTTTTATTTGAAATTGCAGTTAATGCAAAATCATTTTTACATTGTATTATGCTGTTGTAGCTACATTTTCACAACAAAAAGTGAAGAAAAACTCTTCCTTGCAGCACTATCCCATGACAGACCTCAACTTCAATTGATAATAATATCTCATCATCAAATGACCTTTTAATGCTTCAGAAGTGCCTGTTCCCCCGTTCCCCAAGAATCAATGTGTGCTTTCAGAGGTAAGAGCTTGCAGCTAGCTCTGGAACTGAAAAAGAGAGCTCATCCTGTTCTGATCCTGCTTTTATATCTCTCTTCATCTCATCATTCTGCTAGATTTGTGTGTGGTAGAGATCTTTGAAGCTGAAATTTATCTGTAAATCTCAACATAAGACTTGAAAAAAAAAAATGAAAATGTAAGGCCAAGGGGAAGGGAGATGATGCAATGAAAGCTGTATTCTATGAGAACTAGCAGAGGTTTATGTGCTGAAGGGCATTGGCCTGTGGCACAGCTTTCCCTCCTTTTAAACTTGCAGACAGACCATTTTAAAACAGTTCATCTGATTACAGTTCTTTAATCGATTAATTTTAAGAATACTCCAGACAAAAATGAAAATTCATCATTTACTCACCCTCATGTGGTTCCAAACCTGTATGGTTTTCTTTCTTCTGCAGAAACACAAAAGAAGAGATTTTAAAGAACACTGGGAACCAAACAACACTGGAGCCCTTTGACTTCCATTCAAAATATCATTGATAGAATTTTCAGAAATTTCATTTTTTGTTAGAAAAGTCAAAGCAAAGAATAGCATATCCTGATTTTTTTCTCTCTTAGTT
Source organism: Tor tambroides (assembly GCA_021397915.2). Taxonomy (NCBI): domain Eukaryota; kingdom Metazoa; phylum Chordata; class Actinopteri; order Cypriniformes; family Cyprinidae; genus Tor; species Tor tambroides. The sequence continues at coordinate 77,979 of JAFVLL020030618.1, read as the reverse complement.
GAGTTTTTTTAGATGTATGAAAGGTTTGTGTGGGTATGAATCACTATCTACTGGAACATATAGTTCAGACTGACATAAAGAGCTTTCTATCCTTAAAAAAGCAAGGTCAAGGCAGATGAGTACTACTTTCAGTACTACCGAGCTTCAGGCTCGACAGCTGCAATCTAAAACCTGCTTTGTAGCTGCATGGTTCATTACAAGAGATACTATGGTAGTCTGCACAAACGGGAGATACTGCTATATTACTCCCATTAAGCATCTATTTGTCATGAATATTGACCATATAGATGGCAAGTGCTATTTCCATTATATCCTATGTTGTGTCACTGTACACACTGTATTGGAAAAGATTTGAAGTACGAATGATTATCCTTCATTGCCCATGTACGGTACATCATTGCTACCCAGGTAACCAGCCGTGCGGTCATGCACTTGACGACTTGCGCTTTTGTGAGGCCATCGTAAAAGTTTATGGCTTAGTTATGGTTTTGGTGTGCCCATAATGTCATGAAAAAAGAGGCAGAGTTGAAGATCGGTAGGGTATATAAGTGCAGGAAACTTCACCCATCAGTACTTCAACTCTCAGCCTGCTCTTCCTCTCTGCTCAACAATCAACGCCCCAACCATGGCTTTCAACGGAAAGTGGGAAACCGAATCTCAGGATGGATATGAAGAGTTCTGCAAACTGATTGGTAAGCCGCTTCTTTCAAACAACTGTTTTTTGCTCTGTTGATGGTGGAAAGCCACACTCTTAAAAATAAAGGTTCTTTATTGGCATTTATGGTTCCATGAAGAACATTTAACATCCACAGAACCTTTCCATTGCACAAGAGGTTCTTTAGCGAGGAAAAAGGTTCTTTAGAATACCAAAATGTTCTTCACACAAAGGAAAAAAGAGTTCTTTTAAGAACTGTTCACTGAAAGGTTCTCTGGGGAACCCAAAATGATTCTTCTATGGCATTGTAATTCAAATTTGAAAAGATGATTTATGAATTGCTATAACTTGAGAATTTCTGGCTGCACTTCCATCCACTTAATCCCAGGTTGCTCTAGTTTAGACTGTCCTTGTACTATAAATTGCTTTGGACAAGAAAATGTTGTCCTACATGTTCTGGTGTGTTTGCATCTCATTTGCAAGCATGCCTTAAGAACCTGAAAACATCTATGGTTACATTAAAAACCTTTAATATTCATGGAACTTTTCCATTACACAAAAGGTTCTTTATAGTGGAAAAAGAGTTCTTTAAATTATTAAAATGTTCCTCAAACAAAAAGGTCCTCTGTATGGTTTTTCTATGGCATCGCTGCAAAAATCCCCATTTGGAATCATTATTTTTAACAGGACACATTTAAATTTCAACATACTCTACTGGCAAAATTATGGAATAATACAATTTTTGAATGTTTCGGATACAATTCTCTTTATGCTCACCAAGGCAGAATTTATTTGATCAAAAGCAATGTAAAAACAGCAATATTGTGAAATATTATTATATTTCAAAATAAAATGTTATATATTTTAAACTGTAATTTACTCCTGTGATGGGACGACCGAATTGTAAGCAGCCATTTCTCCAGTCCTCAGTGTCACATGATCCTTCAGAAATCATGCTAATAGATTTGGTCCTGTACACCTCAGGTATCCCTGATGATGTCATCTCAAAGGGCCGTGACTTCAAGCTTGTGACAGAGGTCGTCCAGAATGGAGATGATTTCACATGGATCCAGTACTACCCAAATAACCATGTTGTGACCAACAAATTCATCGTTGGCAAAGAGAGTGACATGGAGACTACTGGAGGGAAGAAATTTAAGGTAGGACATCATAACTTTCATGAGAGATCAGACTGAAGCTACTTTGACTTCAGTGAAGGCTAATATGCATGTGATGAAAACTCACACTTACATGTCCTCACTAGGGTGTAGTCTCCATGGAAGGGGGCAAGCTGGCCATAAGCTTCCCCAAGTACCACCACACATCTGAGATCAGCGGTGGAAAGCTGGTGGAGGTGAGATATCATGATATTTGACTTTGTGAAATGAGTTTCATTGCTTGTGAAGTAGCTAAATTCCCTTTGCTTTGCTTTCCAGACCTCCACAGCCACTGGCGCTAGTGGTCCAGTTGTTTTTGTACGCACAAGCAAGAAGATCTAACTGCATTATTGAGATAAATGACCCTGCACTGCTCTGACCTCTCATTTACTTGAATAAAGTGTACGAGCTAAAATGACTAATGTCTCCTGGTCTTTCTACTTTATCCTGCTAATGCATAAAGTGATTCAATGATGAAATGAGTATCCAATAATGTCACATTATAAAGAGATCTAATCAAATTAGAATGATTGCTGGCTGCCTGACCACCACTGGAGGGCAGTCAACACTTCAATCCTGAATGTAGCCCACAGGCTGATCTCTAACAAAGACAATAGCATTCATTTTTTTTAACACACACCAAGGAAAACACTAATGATAACAAAGCAAGCAGGTGAAGGCTTGCTTTATCAAGGTATCTTTTTTTTAAAGATTAAGATTAATTAACAACTAAAATGAAAGTTAAATTAAAAAAAATATGGAGAAAAATACTAATTATTTTTCAAGGTAATTTAAGGCAAAGATTAGGACATTCTTAACCAACAAATAAAATAAAAATACTAAGGGCAACAGTAATAAAGAAAGGAGGTGTGGCCTGATTTAAGATATCCTTAAGCAATAAAACAAAACAAAATATACTGATTTAATAAATGATTTTTTAAATAAATAAAATAATTTAAAAAATTGTAGCATGTTTAATCTTTAACTGGCCAAAACACTGTTAAGCCTAAATCTCACTATATGTAAATAATATGAACTAAATATCCATTTACAACTTCAGCATGAATAAAGATATAAAACAAACGCAGTTGAGGGCGCGCTTCAGTTTAGAGGTACCCCCTCCTGGTAATTAAGAAAAAAGGTGCCAGCCCCTCCCCCTGCCTTGCTTTGCAAACAAAGATTGTGAAAACGATCCATTACCCAACTGCCCCTTTGCCAGCTCTCAACCCCCCTCATCTGATTTCATGTCTCTTCATCATCACACCAACTCAGACATGTGGCCCACCTCCCAGGTCCTGCCCATGTACCCCCCACCAGGCTCCAGCACAAAGGGAGGGCCCCTCTCTCTGTCTGCTATCCACCCAATCTCTTTAATTAAACAGAGAAAACCCCTAACCCGCAAATGGTGCAGCGAGCTCCACCCTATCGAGAATTCATTGTTAACATTTTAAATGGATACTCCACCTAAAAAAAAAAAAATAATTTACTGATTTTTTTTTTTTCAGATGAACACAAATGAAGATTTTAAGAAAAATAATACATCTCAAAGCCCATATAATGCAGTGTCAATGCTTAAAAAATGGACATGACAGGAATCCAATGACCACAGTTGATAAATCAATCAAGTTGAAGAAACAAAATGATAGATGTTAGAAAAAAGCTAATATTTAAAACTTTGCTTTTAAACTATAAACCATCTTCTCACAACTGTCATACTCCTAAACCAATTTTACAGCCTATAAAATTATATGGCCTCCTAAAAGTAGAGTTATATAAGGGTTTTTCAAGGTCATTAAAGGGATAGTTCACCCAAAAATGAAAATTGTCATCATTTTCTCACCCTCGTGTCAAACCTATAAGACTTACTTTGTTCTTCTGAACAAAGCCAGAAGATATTTTGAAGAACGCTGAAAACCAAACAGTTTTTGTTCCCATTGACTTCAATTGTACATTTTGTCCATACAATTGAAGTTAAAGGGAACTGAAACCATTTAGTTAAAAATATGTTAGTCTTCAAATAATCTTCTTTTGCGAATAATTAGAGAGCTAGTAAACAACAATTTTCATTTTTGGGTGGACTATCCCTTTAAGGTCTGACATGTTAACCCAGCTAAATCATGGCCATCTCTATTAGTTTTAAGGACTGTATGTAACTACCAACTCAAACTTATAACCCCCATAGTCATAAAGGAGATCCTTCCCTTCCAATTCTTCTTCTTCTTCTCTGTCTTTTGCACGGCACAGATGTTTCCTTAAAACACCCACTAACAGAAAAATCACATTTTGTCCATCACACCAACACTGCTGTAGCTATTGTCGGCTGTTCTTTGAGCCCAAGAGCTTTTATCTGTGAAATGATCAGTGGTGCTCAGTTGGATGCGCTTTATTTGTTTAGTGGTGTTTAGTGACAGGAAGAACCACCATGTGGGGCAGGAATCTCCCCCACTGTCTTCAGTCCAGCGTGTTACATGCGGGGAGGAAGGGGGAGGGCAGTGGTATTTGGGGTGGAGCCAAATGAAAACGACCCCCCCGCCCACCACGAAAGACCTTTTCATGTGCAATGAGTCCAGACATTCATATGAAACAACTCGCCTTGAGCCATGCAAATCCAGCTTCTATTCAGAATAAATGATTCACACATGAATGAAACATTTAGCAAGCTTTTGTGCTTTTTCCATTTTATTTCTGGGGTTTTCATCCAATTTACACCTGTTATCCCCTTCCCTACCCAAATACAGGCTTTTAAATAAACCCATTAGATCATTGAATGAGCAGAATCAATGTTCTCTAGTCTACTAAATGTCTAGAGATTCAGGAGACATTGGTTGCAATGTGCAACATTTTCTTGGTGGAAAAAATAATCACTGCATGTAAGCAGTAATAGCGTGTTAAAACAAACCAAACCAATGAAAAACTAATTCTACATTGTAAAAAAGTAGTGGTACAAAATAAAAAATATACAGTCTAAGAAGAAACAAACTAATGATTACATATTGCACACACAGAGGCTTCAACAAGAGAATGACTTGAAATATCAAACAGTGCGTGTCTGTTACAGTGAACACAGTTATCTACCTATACAAAACACGGGACTTCAACACACAAAAAAAAAACCTACTTTCTGGGTAAAAAAAAGCACTTGAATATTCTGACCGATCAAGAAGCAGAAACATAAAACGAAAAGATGAGCCCTGCAGAATCAGCACGTAAATGGCAATATATTGAGGTAGTTCAAAGTTCAGGACTATAGGAGAAAGATTTTGACCCAAAGTCCAGTAAAGTGGTTGAAAAAGCTTCTTATTCAGCAGGACATAAACCAGACACTTTGGTCTTAAGGCCAGCCAACAAACAAATTCATTGTGAAGTCTAAGAATCCTCTGAACAACAAAAAAGGACAATAGCAAAAGGAAAGAAACATAACATGTTTGGTTAATCTTATCTTTAGTTTACAATAATAATAATAATAAAATATTTTGGACCGTCTGCTTAACAGAAACTAGACTAAAATGTTGACCTAAAGGTATGACGCTACAGCTGTAACAGCAGAACCATCTTTTCTAACTAGGTTAAACTAGTTATTAGCATGACCTTGGAGGTAAATGTGAATGACAGTGTAACAGTGAGGTAATCTTTACGAGCCACAGTGTCTGATGGGAAGAGGTACAGCACAATGAAGTCGTCTTCATAGCACACGGCAGGGCGATCATGGCTATTTTTCCCTGGGGGCAGGAGGAACTAGTTTCCTCCAGCATGGAAAGAGGGGAGCACAGATGCCTCCGTCCCCTGGGGCGTCTCCCTCCATCTGCCTGAGAGAACTGGAACCTCAGTGTAACGTCAACCTTCTCTAAAGACTTCGGCATGAAACACAGACGAGAACAAAAGAAGCTACTTCATACAAACATCAGCTGGTTCAATGGTATGTTGTGTGTCCGTATTAAAGAGATCTGTACATCCCTGATATGTGGCATGTGACTGTAAACAAGACCAGAAGGGAGACAGGATTCTTGGTCGTAAAGCCATCGGTTCATATAAAAGGCAGCAGCATTAAAGGACCGTACAACAAATCCAGTGTGAAAGTTCAAGGACTTGTTCGAAAATGCTGGTGGGATGGAATGCGGATCAACTCGATTTCTCTTCTTAAAGGAATAGCTCACTCAAAAATGAAAATTCTGTCATTAATTACTCACCCTCATGTCGTTCCAAACCTGTGAGACCTTCGTTCATCTTCGGAACACAAATGAAGATATTTTTGATGAAATCCGAAAGCTTTCTGGCCCTCCCATAGACAGCAACGAAACTATGATATTTAAGGCACAGAAACGTTAAGAACAACGTTAACATAGTCCATGTGACATCAGTGGTTCAACCGTAATTTTATGACGCTACGAGAATACAAAAAAAACAAACAAACTAAAATAACAAATTTATTCAACAATTTGTCTCCTCCACATCACCCTGCCGCCATTTTGGAGAATATCACGACAAAAGTGTTTGCTTTGATCTGAACGTAAACAACTTAAGTGTGTGGGTACTGCTGACACAACACGCATATGCGCGCTTTGATCGGAATGTAAACATACGTTGTTTACGTCCAATTCAAAGCGCGCACTTGCATTGTGATACTCTCCAAAATGGCGTCCTAGGGTGACGTGGATGAGACAAATTGTTGAAAAAAAGTTATTTTTGTTTTCTTTGCACACAAATAGTATTTTTGTAGCTTCGTAAAATTATGGTTGAACCACTGATGTCACATAGATTGTTTTACCGATGTCCTTACTACCTTTCTGTGCCTTGATTTTGGTAGTACTCTTGCTGTCTATGGGAGGGTCAGAAAGCTCTTGAATGTCATCAAAAATATCTTCATTTGTGTTGTGAACATGAACGAAGGTCTTAAGGGTTTGGAACGGCATGAGATGACAGAATTTTCATCTCTGGGTGAACTATCCCTCTTTAAGGCTGTGTGCTTAAAAAAGGATCACCAAGTCATAAGAGCATCCTTTGTCTTTTTTCGAGTCAAGTTTGTGGCACTGGAAGAAGGTCCTCACTTGGCTAAATAATCTTAAAAAATAAACATCCTCAGTTCATAAAAAACCCAAAAGCTAAAAAAAACAAGAGTTCTCAAGTTAATACTATGACCTCAGTTGGATCCACTCGACGGCGAGTGCTGGGAGAGCTGCGGGTAACTGCTGGCCTGGAGGAGCAGCTGCTGGGAGCTGGAGGTGGGCTGCCTTTGCAGAGAGGGGGTGGCAGGGCTGTGGGGGACGTGAGTTTGTGGCTGGAGGCTCTGACTGGCGGAAGGGGAAGATTTGGATTTGTTGGCTTCCTTTACGTCGTTGTCGTGAGCGCTGAAAATGAAAAAGGAGCAGGGTGAGGTGAAGCGTGTGTGGTTTACTTTATGTTCTGTGAATGTGAGCATATACTGTGGTTTGCTCTTACAGTAACATGAGCTGGATGCACTGCGTCAGATGATCCCAGGAGTAGCCCGTGAGCAGGTGGAGGACAGTGGTCCAGCTGGGGGAGATCTGCAGGCAGATTCTGGACGCAGCTATGCAGGCAGCTGCCACCTGAGAAGGCCTGAAGCTCAGGAAGGCATGATCTACAACAAAGACGCACACAAACATGATAGTGATTTTACCATGGTTAAGAGACTGTTAAGCCCCGTTCACACCAAGGACGATAACTATAAAGATACAGTTCTAAAAATCTTCTCAATATTAAAGAATAGCAGAGTCCACACCACAGCTATAACAATAAAGGCACAGAGAAACGATATCGTTGGAATCACTTTTAGAATGATTTTTTTCTAGCTGAAGAAGGACACAAACATTGACACCCAATCAGAATCCATAACTATATTAGCATCCACAGCAACGGATGATATCGTCTGTTTATTCTAAGCGCACATTCGTTTGCCGCTTTAAATTCCTACACTTGTTATAGCAGGATTGATTCTGATTGGCTGTCAATGTTTTAATCGTTCATCAGCTGGAAAAAATCATTCTGAAAGTAACCGCAATAATATCATTTCTCTGTGCCTTTATCGTTATAGCTTTGCTACTGTTTAATACTGAGAATAATTTTCAGAACGATACCGTTATCTTTATAGTTATCGTCCTTGGTGTGAACAAGCCTTTAGGCTTGAAATTTTTATTAAGTGGCTGCATCATCGATATGCTTAAGTCATCAATAATTGATATATAAATCACACAATCTCACAATACTACAGTTTTGTGTATTTTTGAACAAATAAATGCAGCCTTGGGAAGCATAAGAGACTTTTTATCTGTGGTGTATACTAGAGGTCTGTTATATAATCAACATTTTATCAGATTTACATCTGAATTGATGATCTTCTCAAATTACATTTTCTGTTTCATCATTATTACTTAATTTAAGGAGAACATTCAAATATACATATTAAAAAAAAATACAAAGTGACTGAATTTTTTTTTTTCACCTTGCAAGGAAACCTCAAGGAAGTAGTGCGTGTATTTGTCCATGAAGGCTTTGGTCTTGGACAGGGAGGAGAGGGGCCAGCCATTGTGCAGGTCGCCCTCCTGGACAGCAGCGTGGAGGTAGTAGTCGATGAAGTGGGCAGGTGTGGGCATGCACAAGTTCCAGCCGAACGTCTCCAGCAGCAGCAGCTCCATCTTGATGAGGTCACGCTTGTTGAGGGTGAGGTTCAGACTGCACATGAAGCCCAGAGTGTTCAGCTGCTCCAGTTTGGGCACACGGTCCTCCTTCTCCTCAAACTTACCTGAGCAAAGACAAAAAAAATATTTGAGCTTAAGCACTGAATTTATTTGATTTCAACTACAATGTTAAAATACAAAAGGATGGAATATCCTGCTGGTATTCCAGACATTATGACATTACATCAGAGATATCATGATGCAGATTCATGATGTGTTACAGATGAAAGCATGGACATTTTATACCTTTTTATGATGTTAAAGAAGCTCCCGTTATCAGATAATCACTAAGATCTAAGACACTCTTGATCTAAGAACAATGCATCTCTGTGCTTCATTCACATACTTGGGTTTCTTTAAAAGGATTTGCATTGACATTATTAAGGTGAGGCATTTTGTGAATTCCTGTAATGAGAGAGCACAGCTGCCTCATGTTGAATTAGCCCTTCTCTGCAGAATTCCTTTGTTCTCTTCATTTTCCCTTCCTGACTCTAGGTGCTAGGTGTTAATATCTTTTCCCCAAAGTCCAAGGCTCCGCAGTATTGCTTCCCCCGCAGTCTAATGCTCCAACAATAAGGGCCCCACGACCTCTGACTTCTGTGGCTCATGCTTGAGCGCTCACAGTCCCCCTCAGATTGCTGGAAGGTCACACCTTCATTCCCAGAGACTTTCAATAAACGTATTCCTCTTAAATGAAACGCAAGCACTATCAGGCCTCTACATCAAGACAATGAGTTTCATATACACACACATATATTCTATTTAATACAATATTTAGTAACACTTTAGTATAGGGACCAGTTCTCACTATTAAATGGCTGCTTATTAGCATGCCTATTAATAAGATATTGACTGTTTATTACATATTCTGCATGACCATAATCTAAACTTAACAACTACCTTACAAACTATTAATAATCAGCAAATTAGCATTTTCTGAGACAAAAGTCATAGTTAATGGTTTGTTAGTGAGAATTGGACCTTAAAATAAAGTAACCCAATATTTAATACCATATTAAAGTACCATTTTAATAACAAAACCTCTGTTGTAAATGAGCTGACATAAACATTCAGTCATTACAAGAGTCAGATGCCAATTCAATAAACGCTCTCACAGATTTAGTAAGTAATTTGTTACACCAGGTGTTCACTCAGACGAACCTCTACGACCTAAAATATTTACTTGAAGAAACCTAAGGTTAATCTCAGGGGTTACTTCAACTATGAGCACTTTTGGTTCTGTGGACTTTTACAAAATAAACTCTCTCAAATCACAGTTTTTTACACTGGCTCTAGGTTCTCAACAGTGTGCGCTGCCATTCAAAAATTTGGGACCAGTAAGATTTTTTATGTTTTTAATATAGTCTCTTACGCTAATTAAGGCTGTATTTATTTGAGCAAAAATACAGAAAAACAACTGTAATATTGTGAAATACTGCAATTTCTAATATATAAATATAAAATATAATATTTTAAAGTATATTAATATATTATTTAGGCCTATTTCTGCGACGTACCGCTAGATTTTCATCAGCCATTACGCCAGCCTTCAGTGTCACATGATCCTTCAGAAATCATTCTAATATGTGACCCTGGAGCACAAAACCAGTCTTAAGTCGCTGGGGTATATTTGTAGCATTAGCCAAAAATACATTGTATGGGTCAAAATTATCGATTTTTTTATGCCAAAAATCATTAGGATATTAAGTAAAGATCATGTTCCATGAAGATATTTAGTAAATTTCCTACCATAAATATATCTAAACTTAATTTCTGATTAGTAATATGCATTGCTAAGAACTTCATTTGGACAACTTTAAAGGTGATTTTCTCAATATTTTGATTTTTTTGCACCCTCAGATTCCAGATTTTCAAATAGTTGTATCTCGGCCAAATATTGTCCTATTCTAACAAACCATATATCAATGGAAAGCTTATTTATTCAGCTTTCAGATAATGTATAAATCTCAATTTAAAAAAACTGACACTTATGACTGGTTTTGTGGTCCAAAGTCACATATGCTGATTTATTATCAGTGTTGAAACTGTTGTGCTGTTTAATATTTTTGGGAAATTGTGATACTTTTTTTCTTTGATTCTTTGATGAATAAAAATTTAAAAAGCATTTATTCAAAATAGAAATCTTTTCTAAAAATATAAGTCTTTACTATAACTTTTTTGTCCATTTAACACATCCTTGCTGAATAAAAGTATTAATTTCTTAATTTCTAAATTTATTCAAAATTTCTATTTTGAATAAACACAGTTCTTTTTAACTTTTTATTTATCAAAGTATCACAGGTCCCAAAAAATATTAAGCAGCACAACTGTTTCCAACACTGATTATAAATCAGCATATCAGAATGATTTCTGAAGGATCATGTGACACTGAAGACTGGAGTCTGGAGTAATTATGCTGAAAATTCAGCTTTGCATCACAGGGATAAATTATATTTTAAAGTGTATTAAAATAGAAAACTGTTATTTTAAATTGCAATAATTTCACAAAATTACATTTTTTTTCTGTATTTTCGATCAAATCGATACAACCTTAAGCATTAAAAATCTTAGTGATCCCAAACTTTTGAACGGCAGTGTATGTACATGGATCACAGGACAATTATGAAAATATTTTTCTGAAACAACCACAATGACATTATTTTACATATGAAATGCATTCAGGCTGCATTTTATGAATATCAGTTTGTTTCCCAGTTATACAAATTTATTTATTTTTTTGCACAATCTGACAAAACTATATCTTAAATGGTAATCTTGTCTATAATTTTTTCACTTTTTGTTTAAATCTCTATTTTACCAAATGTATATCAATTTTCATGATTGTAATGAATTAAATTTAAGTGTGTGGTGAAAATAAAGTAAAAATAAAATAGAAACATAAAAGGCTTTTGAAAAGCAGCAAAACCAAATGAATATTACCAAATTAAATTACAATTATGTTTTAAATTAAATTGCAATTGTGTGTCATCCTCTCAGACTGCAAACCCAAAACCAGTGAGTCTTTTGTTCATGTATCAGGCTACACTGTTTGAACTCAATGTGTTTTTGTGTGCAGCCAACAAAGACAAACAGAAACATGTTGCCTATTAATTGTCTTTCACATCATCACATTCAATTCAAACTCAAAAACAATTTCTTTTGTCATGTTACTGTAGATTCAGCAGCAGAACAGGAAACACTGGTGGACTTTCATGGTCAAAAATGCCCAGCTGACACAAAAAGCCACTGCACAGTGTCTTTCCTTAATTATCTGGGGTGTACAAATTCTTTTCATTAGCATCAAACCTCAGGGGGGCATCTGTCACACTAATCTGAATATCAGGAACCCTGCTGAGTGTTTCAGTTCAAACATGCCCCTCCAGGGCCCTCAGATCCCCCTCCCTCATCCTTCAGAGGAAAGGGCCAGCCTGCATTTGACATGCTACTCTACACTGTTTCGTCAAAAAGGAGAGCTGCAGCTCCATTAGCTACAGGATGATATACCATTTCAACAGGGCTTCTTGCTGAAAATGGAAAAGTACCAGAGGGTTAAGGTTTCATCTCATCTTGTTTTTGTCATTCCTTCAAAATGCAGAACACACACACTGCTAATAACAGAAAAGATTTTATATACATGCTATCAGGTTTGATTAATAAAAACTAGTTTTACGACATACACTGTGCATTAGCATAAAGCCCCCTCACCCCAGCTCAGGAGAGGAAATGAGCCTGATTTCTCGCCCTCTCCTCCTCCAAAGTTCTCAGCTAAAAGAATGAGAGTGGCTGGGTGTGGGGGGCTAATTGCACTGATAACATCAAGCTCAAGTGTTCGTCCATGCATATCCTCAAGCTGCATTTAGCCATCATTCATCCCTGAAAGTTATCGCCTAAAAATTTGATTTGAAAGTCTTGATTCATTTCCTGTGTTTCAGGACAGTAATGTTTTCACTCAGCTAGTTTTTAACGTTGACCTCAGCTGAAATCTGTGCAAGGCGCAATATCTGCCGACTCAGCTTTCAAGATGATCATCCTGTGTTAATACAGGGTTACGGTCTGGCTTCAAATTACACAAGCTTAAAAAAAGCCTAAATCAAAGTAAATGAGCTTTAGTTGGGCAGCAGTGTTATTTTAGTATTATTTATATACTACTATAGTATTTCTTTCTTTTCAATTAGCTTTTATTTCTATATTTAAAGTTCTCATTTGAATTTTTTGTTTAAGTAATTTGATGTGTTTTTGTCATTTTTAAGAGATTTTAATATTTCTATTCAACTTTAATATATTAATTTCAATTTTAGTGTTAGTCATTTCAGTAAGGCTGCATTTCATCTAATATTTATATTTTATTTCAGCTTCATTTTAATTAACAAAAACCATTTGTAATAGCTTTAGTTAACAATAACAACAATGGCACACTAACAATATTAACCCTTGAACAGAGCTTAAAATCCTTGACCTAATTTGGCATTTCCAGTCAAAAAATTGCCTGTAAATCTCTCAGTATGCTATATTAATCACCAAAACCCAGATTCAATCTTTTTTTCCCCTTTTCTTTTGTTTAGCAATGGTTATGTATTTATTTTTGGAACTGACTGATCATAGGCCCCACTGATATGAGTTTATGCACCTCAGTTTTTGAGTGAAAAAGGCATTATTTGTAGATGTTTTTTTTTAATTTTGGAAATTCTCATTCAAAAAAATATCAATGAAGCCTATGATCAATCAGTTACAAAAAGAATACAAAACCTGTGATAATTAAAAGAAAACAATTTGACAAATTGCAAATTTGCAATTGCAAATTACAGCATAACGAACAATTTCTAAGCTATTTTTGTAGGCTGGACATTTTTGAATTGTAACAAGGTGGGGAAAATATTATATATATTAGAGAGAGAGAGAGAGAGAGAGAGAGAGAGAGAGAGAGAGAGAGAGAGAGTCAAACCAAAATTATTCAGACACCAGATTTAATTTCTGATATTTTTTTTTACTAGTGGGTGCAGGACACTATAGTTCATTTATCTAAGTGAGGATAGCAAAATTAAGTAAACTGTGAAATATTATGCCCAAAAATTTCTTCATACAGTGGACTACCAGTAAAATTGATACAAATTTGGGACCAAAAACCTGATTTGACACTTTGACCTGACCATGTTTTGTTACATACCTTTCTATCAGTGTTATCTGACATTATCAAGATCAATTTGTTCTAACACAGTTTAACTCTTGAGTTCTCATCATATTTTAAATCATCATTTTCTAAACTATTGCGAATAAACTGTGATAATGTGAGAAATGTTGAAGGTGTCTGAATAAATTTTGGTTTGACTGTATTTCTTTTTTTTTTTTTTTTGTGGAAATTGTTAAACACTGTGTGTGAGCAAAGTCAGTAAGTTTTAGTCCAGTGCGATAACATTAACTACCATTTTCAGGAAAAAGAAAATCCTCTCCTGGTCAAAATGACCAGAACACAACACAAGGGTTAAAATTAATAGAGGTTTTTTTTTTTTTTTATTATATGAAATCACAATCCCAGGTTGTTCTATGTAAAGACAGCAGATATCTACCATTTTTCATAACAAATATTGGTCTGAATGGAAATGTTGCTATGCTCTCGGCTTTAAGTGCCGGGCTGGACGCCTCACACACATTGACTGCAGGCGATTCTTAGAGAAACCCAACAATGACCGCAGCCGCCTGAATCAATGACTTAGAGAAAGGGAGGGATATCTTAACAAGGAACATGAGATAAGCCATTATTCATTCAGTCGAAAGCAATTAATTAATGTCTGAACACTGTCAATTCCCGGCCAGCGCAAAACAACCCTCCCCCAAACAAGAGGCGGCCATAATGAGGGTCAGAAGAATGAGAGAGATTCGCTATTTAAAGACAACCAGGTCAGTATTGCACAGATGCAGAAAGCACTATGCATTAATTGTCAGGTTGGCCGCCATAATCTGGGTTCCAGATTTTAATCTGTGAAAAACACCAACACATGGCGACATAAGTCACCCCCTCTGTCTTATCTCTCTCGCTTTGTTTGTGTGCAAGCAGACGTGCCACCACTGATAACATTACACAGCACAGATATATTATGAGTCAGACTTCCTTGTTTCCTGCACTATAAATCTACTGGAGACATCAGGCGAAACTTCTGCATCACTGCAAGAATGTCTCTCTTGCAATGTCGGTTAGACTTGCAACATGCAAAAGCAGCTGTAACTTGCTCGAACTCTTTCTGATTTGTGCGTTGGATAGGTTGCCTTAGAGACTGACTCAGGGGTCCTGAGGCCAGCGGAGGCCGTGGCCTCTTATGCGCACAGCTGTCACACAGCACAATACAGCAGAGAGCTAGTGCAGAGAATCAGACACGCTCGCTCGGTTTAATACAAGCACCATCAAATTTACTTCAGGTAGCTGCCTAGCTTACTGCCTGATCAGATACAGGCAAAGGAAGTAAACACCAGCATCAGAGTCACATAAAAGCAGCAAATGAAGTGCAATCAAATTTATCTGTGACTTACTGGCCAGGAGGAGGCAGGAGAGGGCGATGACGTACAGCTGCCGCACTGCTACATCATAGTGGTCCATAAAGAGGTCGAGTAGGTAGACGGCCAGGTGACGTGCCGTAGGGCACAGCTGGTATCGGTTACTGAGAACAGCGAGCAGGTCGGCAAAGTACCGCCGCATCCCGATCTGTGGAGATTGGGCCTGGTACGTTGGCAACTTCAGCTCCTAAGGAGAAAAAGATAGTATGTTTTTTTTGTAACATAGTATACACATATATATAATATTTGGACCGTGGTGCATTACAAAAGTAGCATGGTATTCAGCAAAAAAAGCATTAAATAAGCATTTATAAATGTTACAAAAATATTTCTGAACTTTCTATTAATCAAGTAATCCCGAAATACATCAGTTTCCACAAAAATATTAGAAACACAGCTGTTTTTAACACTGATAATACATTTCTTATGCATCAAAACAGCATATTAGAATGATTTCTGAAGAATCATGTGACACTGAAGGATGTGTGATAGTTGAAAGTTCAGCCATCTCAGAAATAAATTCTATTTTAAAATATATTCAAATTATAAATAATTTGCATTTTAAATTATATTTCATCACAATATTACCGTTTTAATATTTTTAACCACATAAATGCATCCTTGATGAGAACGAGACTTTTGAACAGTAGTTTTGTGTTATTTAGAAAAATATTCTGATATTACCATATACAATCTGTATAATATAGACTAGTATATAATCTGTGAAAGATAGTAGTAAAGTAAATAGTGTCAATTAAAGGATTAGAAAAAATGTAAAATTAAAATTAAAAGTAAAAACGTATGAACACGAGCATAAATTATATAAAACCATTTTTAAATGTTGCATTCTGCATTCAAAGGAACAATGCATGTTCGAATCAATTTATGAAAGATTAACAATTTTTCATGAATGAGGCCCATTAAAATAATTGCCTATTATCAGCACGCTCTGTAATCAACTAAACCGGAGCCGTTCTCAAAAATTAATCCAATACCAACTGCGCAGAAATTACAACTGAAACGTACCCTTAAAAAGCACCGGTCACACTTAATGAGCAGCTAAATTGTCAAACTCTTTCCAGACATGAGTCCTACAGGCTTTATAGTGGCTGTTGAGGAGAGCGCTACTTCCTTTACAGGCCTAGCCATCATGTCTCACAGCCATCTGTCCCCTGTGGGTGAGGGGCTGGGATTTGACCCTCTCAAGGAGCCCTTTTGTGGGGCCTGCCCACAATTTAGACAGCCCTACAGCTGCTGCTGCATTTGAATGGCTGATCAGTTTGTCAACTCCATATCTTGATGCAAATCATTTTCAAAAGACCACGGTTTTTCAAAGCATCTATAAATAATATAAGAAGGTAAAGCCAGAGGAAATAAAACTAGCTCCGCACCCCTTTGCGGCTTTACATTTTTGTGGGTTTCACACAGATAAAATGGGAATTGGCACTTGAACATCACGCAAAAAAGAGGAAATAGATTGGCTTGAATATTGTCATTTAGCTTGTTTAAAACAAACTAAATAATGCTTTAACACACACACATACATATAAGTGATGGAACGCAAAATTACAGAAGAAATATTCTAGCATAATTTAACATTGTTCTAAAAAAAAAACATGTTATGAGCAATATTAAAATCAAGGCTGCTAATTAATCTCCTCAAGATTTCAATTAATTCCAAAGACCCTTTGGTTTCATTATTGACGTAGTAGGAGGTGAAGTCGGCTAACCTCCCACACAAAGCAGCATAAATTAAACTATACCCTATCTGTGCAAAGATTTACATCGTTCTGCACAACATTAACTGAAGATTGCATGTTGGTGAACAGAGAGAGACTGTTCAGTCTAAATATAATCCGCCAACATCAAACCTCCAATCTCCACATATTTCCACAAACAGTTGAACTACTTTGCATCTGCACTGCATTAGTCCTACATATCACTAGATTTCACATAGTCTAACTCTGACTAACCAGGTGGGCAAGAGAACAACGTCCCAAAAAAAGTTTCATGCAAGCCACATTCAGTCACATGCATCGTTTTGCCACTCCTTGACATGTGCTGAATAAACCCAGCAGGATTGTTTAGTCCGGTAATCTAAAGCTAACAGACAAACTCAAGTACAAACACACACACAAACAGAACACTTCACATTCCAGACCAGATGTAAGCACACCCCACAATAAACAGGACAGACAATAAAAGGACAACAGAGAGCACTAAATAAATGCACTTAAACCTCACTGTCTGGTGGATGCAATTCACTCAGTAGTGAGGAAACAAAAGTTCACATGGTTTAGCAATACACTTCCTAGTGCTCCAACACAAAAGTGTGTCCAGTTTTCAGAAACAGATTTATCAATAACGACATAACAGCTCTACATAACAGCTCTAGGTCTACTTTTACGTAGTTTGCTAAAGGATCAAAACTGTCGATGAAATGACAAGGCCCAAGACTTAAGACTTGACCCCAAATTAAAAAATAAATAAATAAATTAGAATTCTGTGATATTACCACATATCACAGCACTTTTAATATAAAATAAATAGATTAGGAAAATATGTCAAATAAAACTAAACTAAAAGTACCATAGAGGACCTTAATGGCTTTGCACAGGGTCCTGGTTCTTGGTTGTAAATGATATTCGATATGACTATCAGGGAACTGTGTTTACAATACGAATGCAGATGCTTTGGCCAGGAACCTTCATAAGGCCACAATCAAAGTATGTTTTCTGAGGGCTGTGTGACATTTCGCACTTCCCCATCAAATCTTGGACAAGTCAAACCAAACCTGGTTCAACGTGTGGCCATCAAGCCATTGGAGACCTGAACGTTGATGTTTGGATTAAAACTGCACTGTGATATCCTATGATGCATGCAAAGCTGTTTTACTACAACTCACCTTAATTCGCAGAGCCTGATGGATGTCCGCTGCAAGCTGGCTTTTCCACCACTGCCCCTCTGTTTCCATCTTTCCCATCCAGAAAGGGCTCCAATCCTTAAACAAAAACAAGAGTGTGAGAGGGAAAGAAGCAATTCTTGTTCAGTTTAGGCACTTCTGCCACACTACTTCTATTTAAGGTTTGTTCAAGAGAAAATGTCACAGTGTTTCAGGGGAACTAAAGCCATAAGATAAGTGGGCGCTTGTGGGAAACTCTTTTCTAAATTTACTGAGCTTGAAGTCGTCCAGCAAAGTTCAAGCAGTTCATCTTACGCTGAACTACAGCAGCCGCTTCGCCTAAAAATCACGACTTAGACTTATTTATTTGTGGAAGACTCAACTAATTACCTAAACACAATAGTCTAGCGATAAACTTTCCGTATCTTGAGGTCGCTTTATTTCTAATAAAACAAAAATAAATAAATCAGTCCGAAATGAAAGTGACCGGCGCCGCACATCTAGCCCTGCGGCACGCCACGAGAACCTTATTACAGCCATATCAAGTATCCATGAGAGTTCTGAACGAATAAAGCGAGGAGTTTCGGTTTAAACGCGTTAATCGACCATGACTATCCAAACTAAAAGAGAAGCTGAAAATGAAACATTATAGGAAACAATATAACGCTCTTTATAAAAACAACAGCGCCTCTTACCACTGAGACAACGGCGCTCCAGACCCCTTTGTTTCAAAACTGCAGCATACTGGAGTTATATCCTTCAACTACGCTCGTGTGTACTTTTCGAAACAAATCCCATATCAAGGGAGATTCTTCCCGTTAAAAACTAAGTCGCTTCAGTGTGCAGTTGGATGGGTTTTTTAATCAAAACACCGCCGCGTGTATATCCAAGTTAACCCCTTTGACTTTTTTCGCCGTCCAGTGTAGTGTGCTCCCCCAGCGGCCTGAGAGGAGCAGATCTGAATGGTGTTGGTGTGTGGAGCTGTATGGTCGCTCCAAACGGGGAGGAGTCCGCAGCGCGGACATTAACATGAGGATTGCTTCAGAAAATTGCGATTGGTCAACTTATTTAAAACACTGATAGACGAAATGGACTGAAATGTACATGTATGTTTTATTAGTGAACAATCATCTGAATCTACAGGTGCAATTGTGGTTTGCTGAGATTACTGACCGTGTTTTTTTTTGATGAAGAGGACAGTGAAGAACAACACATTACTTCCTTAAAAATGTTTTTATAACTGAATGTAAATTAATAAATAAACAAATAAAATTGTTAGTATTGCATGAGACTTTACGTAGGCTATTTAATCATATAAATCTAATCAATAAATAATTACTCTTTTCGATTTTGATGGGTGTTGATGAAATTATTTATGATATTAATAACGATTAATGATTGTCACGATAGTGCTGTTTGTACAGATGGGTTCCACGCATATGTTTATTAATTTAAATCTAAATCCTAGTTTGACCAATTTCATTTTATGATATGTTCTGCCTATATTTGGCCAGCAGGTGGACCCTGCAGTCCTAAACACTGTAGATATTGTAGGACGGACAATGCGAAGTTCATAAACAGTAGCCTAGTGACTATATTAAATACAGCAGTGCCTGATCAATGTGCAAAGGATCTTTAGCTTCTTATAATAGGATATGATGAAGTCAAAAAAGCTGGTCGTTTTATATATGTAGCAGTTTAGCACTACAACAGCATGTGGCCAATCTATTTGCAGTATGCAAACGGAAGTTTCAGCAGTTTGGTAAGACATGCAGCCCTTAAATGCAGCTTTTCTACTTAGGAACGAGACAGACTTGTCAGATTATTAATGTCATTTTAAAAGTGCCATCCAAGATAAATAAAAAAGTGGCACAAAAATTTTTATACTCAAAAAGGGTAATTTACTTAGTAACTAGTGCAATTTGGTTTACTGTGGTACATTTTTGTGAGAGATGTACTTAACCACTTCACAATCATAAATCACTACACTTATGTTTCTATTTGGATAGGTGTCTGCTAAATTCATAAATGTAAATATAAATGGAATGTGTGGAAATCTTCACCGTTATTATGTATTATTATGTCTTTCATTTCCATGTTTGAAAAGTTTCTAACCATATTTTCAGGGTGAAATGCTAATATGGAAGTTATGTTAGGCTAATGCTCTTAACTCTCTGTAATGCTATACACTTCTCACAACTTAACACCACAGTGTCGGTGGTCCCCTCAGGTTTGATGTGTGTGTTACTATGTGGATAAGAAACTTTTGGAGTACCGCTGGTGTGAAATTAAGCAGTCTTATATCCTTGCTGCCCACTATATCATGTCATTAAACCATCAAGCACAGCCGAGACCAAGTGGGTCAAATGCCATAGCTGTCATGGCCTGCATGGTCATGTCCAATTCAGTGAAAGTCCCAGATTTGGCTGGCAACGCACAACAAACACTTGAGAGGAAGTGCACATCTGCTCTTGAACAACTGTGTGCTTTCTAACAACAGTGCTTCCTCTCATAGTCAAGGTAAGTCTGATAGAACTACATTTTGCATCAAAATGAACTTAACACAAGCAAAGTTCAGATCAATGTAAAATTAATTTAGATATAGTGATAGCTTTAATGTCTACTTTAAAAAAAGGACTACTTTACACCATCAAATGATACCTCCATAACCAGTGTGACCATATTTGCAATGGCCATTTGAAGGCCCAATCCCTAACACAGCGTACCCAGAAGACTTCACCCCTATCTCCCTGATGATAGTGTTATGGGGCCTGGGGAACTATATTTAGCTGGCCCTGTGACTGCACTGGCTATGTTAGTCAGATTCCAAAGGGAACGCTCCAGCACAGCCAGACCAGCACCTGCTATCAAAGCTTAGCTGACTGCCACACCACTACCTTAGCTACTACTGGGCCTGGACCACATGTCCTGATCCAGACCTCAGCAGCCAAAAAATAAGGTCTGATTCATCTCCTCTGCAGTCTCTAGCTTATTATACTTTTTAAAAAGGCATTTGCCCTAATTTCTTTTTATAGATACCTTGTCTGTTGACTTGTTGACACAATTCTTTGACATTTTTTCCTTTATTTCTCATTAAGATTTAACACCTCAGAGGAGTTTCAACAAAAAGGAGAAGATGTGGGGTGGCTTGGATCAGGTGAGAGAAGTTTTTACATTGGGGTGAGAGACTGTTTAGATAAACACTGTTAAGTCAAACACAATGGAAAAAATGAAGACGTTTCATCACAACAAATGCATGAGACTAATCAGGATATTTTTTAATGTGATGCTGCTACCATTTGAATATTTTTTTTTTTTTTAATACACAAATGTTTTATATTTACAGTGTGTATACATATGGCTTTTCTATGTAATTTTAAGCATCTAAAAATATAAGTCATTATTCTTTTTATTTTCCTCAGACGGGAGTTCAGACGAAGTAGTCAGGTTGGATCTCATGTTTCATCACTGGGCTTGATGCAACGTCTCATTTTTTGACTTATAAACATTTCTGCACTTGCAATATAGGGCTGACCTGCACATCCACCCCACGCTAGTGTATAAAACATCCAGTAGTACTGCGTCAGACACCACAGAAGGACATTTTTGAAGTGGCATTTAAAGAGAAATGTCTAAGTCATCTGCATCTATCAACGAAAAAAACAGTCTGTCTCTCCAACAAAGGGATGAAGGGGAAAGTGACCTAGAGCAGACTGATGATATCACGGATGACTCGGCAAGTTCATACTACACTGCTCTTTGTTCTCTGAGTGAGTACAGTGAAGCTTTAGGGGATACAAGACACACTGTCTCTACAGAGCGTCCTGCTGAAGGTGGCACATTTAATTGCATTACCACTATGAAAAGCATCACTTCAAGATCCTTGATCACAGAAACCACGCTATCACAGGACTGCAAAACACAAGAAGAGAAGGGTACAGAAGTGCTTCTTGATGTGTCCCAATGTGAGCAGGACAAATGTTCATCAACTGAGAGAGCGTTAGAACCTGAGTCAAAACATCTGCTGTTGGGTACAACAGCAACAAATGTGGATTTGCAGTCTGTAAAGGCAGCCTTTAGAAACCCTGTGCAAAAGCTGGATAATTCTGACGAGCTTAATTTATCAGGAGGAGATTCATTGGTTAAACCAGGGGATTATTTTGGAGGCAGCAGGACTGTATTTCATACTAACATTAGAACCGCTGAGGAGCACAGCTCCCCAGAACCCATATTCACTTCAAACACTATTTTGATAACGCCTGAGAGAAATCAGTACAGTAAGGGTAGGGAACAGGAGCATGGTGGCACAGAGCCAAAAGAGAACCACGCGACACAAAGGCAAAGACCCAGGGAACGTTTGAGTGCACCCAGGCTTGAGAGAGGCGGGCATATTCTAGGTCATATGGAAAAGGAGGGGGAGGGCCAGGGAAGAGGGGTGAGTTGCAGAAAGGAGCAGGTTGAGCTGTCAGTCAGGTCTAGAAATAGAAAAGCGTCTGCAAACTGCATCTCAACACTCACAGCCAGCAAGCAGGAGTCAAGAATCCCGCCGCACTGTTATTCAGAGTGTATCCCCGCAACCAGGCACCAACACCAGCTACAGAGACTCGCTGATACTCGGACGTTGGAAAAGCAGAGCCGGCAAGGCGTCTGGCAGTCCAGACCACTCTCCTGCAAGCTGTGTAGCAGCTCTTGGCAGCCCTGCCACACTACAGACAATACCAGAGGATCAACCAGCATGGGAACAAAACTTGCCGAGGCCAGCAGTAAGGTGGGGGGCCTTGTTAACCAGGCCCAGGTAAGACCTTCCTGTTCTGAAACTGACTACATGCATGTTTTCAGTTCAAGCTGTAGGCCCTCAAGTCAGCCCTCTGCTGATGAAAACCACAACAATTGGACAGATGCTATTCTCTCTTTTAAAATGCAGATGTATTCAAACACTCAAAACACATCTGTTTGCTCAGAATCCAGCAGCTTTGAGTGTGTTGATGTGGCATTGGAAACCACAGGTGAAGTAAACCGGGGCTTAAAGACTGTGCCCAAAAGACAAATCCAACTGAAGAGACGGGACACAGCAGAGGCGCATGCCAGAGAGAACAGCAATCAAACCCTTCAGGTTGCAAACACACCTGTGCGGGCCCGGGACATATTTCAGCGTCAACACAGCACCCCTGCAGCTTTTAACCAGGAGTCCCATGTGGCTGATCAAAGATCAGTACATGCTGAGCGAAAGCAAAGGCTTCAGAAGTCATTTTCCCTGGATGAAACATCCAGCAAAACCCAGATGGCTTCCTGCATCATAACAAATGTCCTGTCAAAAAAAATGCAACATGAACAGAATCTTCGCACCTTGGATGTTTCAGATAAAGCTTTTGCGTCTATCAAAGTGAACAACAGGACTACTACCACTGATGAATGCATCTGTTTGTCTGGCAAGGATGTATACTCTGAAACTCCCAAACTAAATCAAAGTGCAACTCTTAAGAGGGAGGCCCAGAGAGAGTGCAGTCCTGTTCAAAAGCACTGCAGTGTTAACTCTAAAACTCAACCCAAGCTGCTGGGCAAACATGGCTTCAATCCTCTTTTAAGTCCAATTAGCAGGTCTGAAGTTCAAGGCAGTGGAACTGAAATAACCGACCCTTCAGAGAATGAGAAAGCAGAGAAGTTGCGTCCAAGAGAGGAGGTGTTGCGGCTGCCTAACCTGAGCCCTGGAGGGAAGCTATCCTGTGACTCAGCAAAGGGCAGAGCATGGAATTTGAGTGCAGCAACAAATGTAGCCATCAACACACAGGCCTCTGTGAAAACCACACCTGAAGAATGCCATACAGGGCAAGGAATCCATAAACAACACAATATGACCCTAACCAATGTGCTGGAAAACCAAGAGCAACAGGCTGGCACTATGGAAAGTACACTCAGTCCTACTAATATTGCATGCCTAATCTCTGATTTGGAAGCAAAAGCAGTGGATAACACAATCCCGCAAGTTGACGAGAGCAGTGTTGGAAAGGATCAAGCGAGTGACAGAGATGAAGTCAAGTCGCCTGGACAGTCTGCAATCCTAGGTATGCAATGCCAAGGCAAATTGAAAGCCATGGCCCCAGTGCATGTAGTAAGGGACATGAGAAGCCTAGTAAAAAACACATACAACATGTCCTTCAAAGGCACAGGGGAATCAGCCCATGGGATAGATGGGAGTGCTCCTTTGTTTCAGCCATCAGTGCACAATCTAAGCAACAACAAGGGTGAAGGAAAGGGAAAGGGATACAGACAAGAAGAAAAACCCCTGGTACGGAAAGTCACTCCACCTCTTTCAATGGACAGAAAGAGGGATCACTCTGCACCGAGAGGATGCTCAACTAAGGTAATGCCTCCTGTGGAATCAAATGACAAAAGTCATGCTGTTGGATTTACAAAGGTCAGCCCAATTAGTATAACCAAGGCAAACAGTTGTGCCTTGTCAAAGCCCTTTGAGACACAGGATAGCCAATTTGGCATGAGTAAACCTGATGTTCTAGTCAGCGATACAAGCTTGAAACCGACAAACAGGACAGACCTGGCACTGCAAGCTAAAGAGGAGGCCTCTACGGACAAGCCTACTAAAAAAGACTTGAACAAGGCAGAGCATGAGATGACCATCGGCTCTGACAAACTTTTCCCAGTAGCTCTGCAATATTGTCCACCCACAGCAAGTTCTGAGCAACAGGACTATGGCAAGACCATCAGTGATGGCCTCCAGACCCCATGCCTTCCTCCCAGGTCACAGAGTTCAGTGGGGCCTCTGTCTGCTTGCGTCCTAACGGTTGGTTCAACGCCCATGGTTCCCTCATACTATTACAAACCCAATCCGCTGGGTTACCAAACGATCTCTCCTCATATTGGAGCAGTTCATGGCTATGTCCAAGGGCCTGTCATGTTTCAAACACCTCTTTACAACCAGCCTCCTGCATCAAACAGTCATACCCCCCTACTGAGATCCCTCTCCGAGGATGGAAAAACGTTAGTCCAGCCAACAGATGGCTTAACCAGTCAAGCTCAGAACGGGGAAGCAGGGCTGAAAATATCTTCGCCAGAAAGCCAACACAACACAATCTTTGTTGCTCCCACGGGTGCAGAGGCCAGGCTTGGGGGTACAGGTGTGCTGTATCCAGAAGCAGGAGGAAGTGTAGCAGCAGGACAAAACCCTCCCCAACTGTTGCTTGACCCGGAAACCGGCCGCTATTTCTATATGGATGTGCCTCAGCTGCCGCAGCGCAAGATGCTGTTTGATCCAGAAACTTGCCAGTATGTTGAGGTCCTACTGCCACAGCAGACACTTTCCAGTGCCGTTTTGCCCATACCCTTTGCCTCTCTTCACATCCCACCCATGTACACCCCACAGTGCTTACCTTACATACATCCTCAGGTGCTCCCACCACCAGGACCATGAAACCTGATGGGACCTATAGACTGTAGAAGGAGACAATAAGTCATGCCCAAGGAACAGATTACCCAGTGCCTATTAAGTGCTGGAAAGGAGCTGTTTATAAGCTTCTGGATGAGTGAAACATGTTGACCATCTGCTGCCCTGGCCTCAAGGCATCAAAGCTGAAAGCGTATTCAGTTAGCACTGCATTCAACACTCCTTACTTCGTAAAGGCTACCTCTGGACTTGGCAACTGACATGGGTGAGACTGATTATATCTGTTGAAATGTTGTAAGATGCATATGCATTCACACATTGAGGCTACATAAACACAGCAGGGGCTTTAAAGGGAGAGGGGCTCAGATCACCTCTGGTATGGGCAATTGAGACTCACCAAGGGACGTGAGTGTCTTGAGCTTGTTTAGAAGGAATGACAAAGGTCATGATTTTGTTATTGTAAATTGTATTTATATTTACTAAATGGCAGTTTGAGCAGTTTGGCTGTTTCATGTAAACAATGGCTTAGTTAAGCACTTAATGACAACACTTTATTTTTTCACATTTGTAAACTTAAATGGAATTTTAGTGTCTTATCCTGTGTCTTTTAAAATTTGGTAACACTTTATTTTAAGGACCAATTCTCACTGTTAACTAGCATGCCTACCCCATACCTAAATTTAATAACTACCTTACCTTACTGATTATTAGTATTATTAATAAGCAGCAAAAATGAAGCAAAAGTCACAGTTAATAGTTAATAATGAGAATTGGACTTTAAAATAAATCGTCACCAAAAATTTTGATGTGAACTGTTTTCAAAATGAATTTGCCCCAAAAATGTGTTCATTGTTTACCTACTGACACCTGACACTTGTTTATGAGAGACCTTTGCTTTAATCCACAGAGCCGTTATCTGAGATTCAGGGTGGCTTATTGACTATATATAACTGATACTATTGGCGCATGACCGAATGTTCTGGTGTCAGATGCGAAAACAGTGAGAGGATGGATGAGAATACATAGATATTTCCTTAAAATCAATAAAGATGATTAAACATCTTTAGTAAATCAATTTAGCTTTAGACCAAACACTGCAGTAAATCAGAGCCTCTGGACTGTATGGAATCAGAGCCACTACATAATGTTTCAGCTCCCATGTTTATTGCAGCATTGCAAGAATGAAGAATGAATTGGTAATTCTTTACAATAAGGTTCAGTCAGTTAAAATTAGTTAACACGTTAGCTATTATAATCTGACAATAAACAGTACTTTTACAGCATTTACTAATATAAGTTAATATACCATATTCCAATACATTTTTAACACTTTAATATTTAAGATGTATATATTAAAATGTGTTAATTTATGAAAAAACATGAATTAACAATGAACAATTCTAATAAATAATTCATTTTTAAATTAAAATGAACTTAGGTTAATAAATGCTGCAAAAGTGTTAATTGTTAGTTCATAATACATGATGTTTTTCTAACCTTTTGAACCTTTTTTTGTAATGTGCACAGACAAAAATGTTTTAGACAGACAGAAATACATTAAAGTTATATTTTAATACAAAATAACTTAAGCACATGTTTGTCAAATCTGAACGTCCACATGATCGTTTGTCCTATGGCTCTTATGGAATACATAGCACATGCTTAGTATTTATAAACATGATCAGTTACAATAATATGTATATAAATTATGATTTCTGTGTATTTTAAACATGTCATTTTCACTATTATTTTCTGAAACTAAACATTTCTGAACACGTTTTGTTTAGTGTTAATCACTTGCATATTTTATACACAATCAAGAGGTAATAAATGAAAAAACCTGACCTTCATTTTCTTTCGAAGTAATTTCAATAAAACACCTAATGCTTTATAATCAAATCAAATTTTACATTTGGTTTGATGTTAAATGAACAGAGACCCTTTGTTTTCAAACTGTTCATTCAAATTTTCCTTTAAAAATATGCACCCATTCTCTAATGCTGCATATTTCCTGTCTGTTTTAGATGCAAAATTGAACAAATTACATCTTGTGACAGCAAAATTGGTGCTCAGCGTTGAAAAAGGTTCAGCTTCACCCAAACCACATACACTATATTAAACCAAGTCAAATAAAAATATGGCTAAATTTTGGTGCAGACCATTTCAGCTGGAGCATCAATCACACCTTCCTTTATTTTCATGTCCTCCTCCTCCTCATACTTGCGACATGATGGCTTAAAGCCCCGGAAAGTGGGACAGACTGGCAGGTAGCGCAGACAGCCGAGCTTCCGGACCAGTCCCATCCCAATTGGAAAGTCATACGTGTCTGTTTTTACCGTTCCTGGTCCTGAATAGTTCTCAGCCGCCCATTCAACCAGACCTCGCTCTTTTCTGGTGCCTACACACAAAATGTAGAAATGTTGAATGCAGAATGAAATGCGCGGCAGCCTTTGTTGTCTATTTATCCAATGAATTTGCGTATTTGTATGACTATCACTGTCACATACCTGGGATTGTGTTATCAAGTACAAATGCTATGAATCCCCCCACAAACATCTCTGTTGTCAGGAGCACTGTGATGATTTGGTCCAGCTCTTCTACACCTGTTAAAATCAATCAAGACGTGTATTCACAGTAATAGGTGACAACAGCTACAGGATTCTTACTGCAAAACAAAATATATCAGAAAACACTGTCTGACGTATCGACCTGTTTTGATGCTGCCAGGATGAGTATCCAAGTAATTAGGCAACATGAGGCCAAAAAACATGGAGAAACCCAGAACAAATAGATTTCTGGAGGAGTTCAGATCCACACCCTGTAGGTTTGACAGTCCAACAGCTGTAATCATACCTGTGTACAAATAAAAAAAAAGCAAGTTTAACTACACAAAACGCATATACAATACTGTTCCAAAGTGTGGGCTTGGAAAGGTCTCTTATGCTCACCAAAGATGCATTTATTTCCTCAAAAATACAGTGAAAACTGTAATGTTGTGAAATATAATTCAAATTTAAACAGTTAACAGTTGTCTCTTTTAAAATATTTTAAAATGTCATTTATTCCTGTGATGGCAAAGCTGAATTTTCGCAGCCATTACTCCAGTCTTCAGTGTCACGTAATCCTTCGGAAATTATTGATAATAATAATAATAATTGGTTACACTTTATTTTAAGGTGTCCTTGTTACAATGTAATTATACATGTAAGTACTGAGAAAATTAATTAACTACATTTACTTACTATATGGTTAGGGTTAGGATGAGGGGTTGGTTTAGGGTTAGTTGCACATAATTATGCATAATTAATTATTATGATAGTAAATACATGTAACGTGTAACAAGGACAGTGTAAAATGAAGTGTTACCTAATAATTTCTTATTATTATCAGTATTGAAAACAATTATGCTGCTTAATATTTTTGTGGAAATCATGATACATTTCTTTCAGGATTGTATGATGAATAGAAAGTTCAAAAGAACAGCATTTATTTGAAATAGAAATCTATCCAGTGTTATCATTGCATCATTGAGTTTTTGTTTCAGTATCATTAGTTTTTGTTAATATTTTGAATTAAATTTTATTTTTTACATTTTCTGCTTTCATTTTAGTTTAAGTTTTAGTAATTTTGTTGTGTGTTTTTGTCATGATTATTTTTAGCTGTTTTTAAACATGTTTATATAGTTTTTATTCATTTGAGTTTTCATTTTGAGTTTTAGTTATTTTAGTACATCAAGTTAAACTATGAGAAATGGGTATGAGAAATTATGCCTTGCTGAAATAAAATAGGTTCAAGTTTTTTATATTTTATTTTTAATAATCCTGAATCTGTCACTTTTGATCAATTTAACACATCTATGCTGAATATAAGTATTCTTTTCTTTAAAAAAAACAGTAGTGTATATAATTAAATATTGACTGGCCCTCTACAAAAATGTTATTTGAAATACAAAATTCATTCATGCATGCTGCTGACTTTGATGGAGCAAATCTGCAGTTACTACAGAGTTTCTGGTCTATTTACTGACACCCTGTGGACAAAGCTGGGACATAACATCCACAAATACAAATAGATCCAACAAGCTTATTACCAAACAAGGTACAGAACATCCCTCCGAGAATAGGGTCGGGTAAGGAGGCAAACAGGGCGGTGAACTTCCCAATAGTTCCCAATAAAAGCATTATGCCTGCTCCATACTGTACCACCCTCCTACTTCCCACCTGCAGGGGAAATCAAGACACAAGGGAAGCCACTGCTTGTCACTCAACACAAAGCGGATTTACAAAGTGAATTATGTTACTGGAAACAAAGCAACTGAGGAGACAAGAGGAGAGTTATGAATAGTGTATCTGTATGTATCTGCTATCAGACTCTGATCAGATGTCACAAATACAGACACTAGAACTGCATTTACTGAATGCTTTCTAATATACACTAGTAGTATTATAAAGAGCCTAAGACTGATGATACACAGGGCAACTTTTTTTTAAATTTGTTGCCTATTCTCAATGGGAAAGTGCCCGGCAACAATTCAGGGCTGCTGGGCAACTTCTCAAAAAGTTGCCCTGTGTATCATCAGCCTAAGAGCTCCGACTACCTCACCTTGGTGATGCCCAGCACCCCTATGTTGGGACTGGAAGAGGTAGATCCATTTCCTGTGCCAAGCAGCCCTGCTATGATACAGCACACTCCCTCTGTAAAGATGCCCCTAGGAAAGAAAACAGATAGTAAAGTAATACTAAAACCGTCCTATACATAAATCACCAAGTCTCACTTTCCTAATGTTGAGAGCCTTCAAAAAGATATGCAGAGTTGTAGGTGCTACACACAGCCAGGAACAGCACAATGTTTAAAACACTGTTTACTCTGGTTAATTGCTCTGTTGTTTAGGACAAATAGTATCTATCCTACTTCCTCTGGGCTAAGTTTCTTCAAATAACTGTTTCCATATAAACACAGAGGGTCATGTGTTGATACAATCATTTGTGTGATGTCACAATGTTTCAGCTGTTATTGCCACCCAGTTTTAACCCTTTAAAGCCTACTGTATAATATTTGATCACTTCTAAGGCCTCTAAATTATGAAAATTGTGAAAACTCAGAAAAACCTGTTGTACACAATACACCTCATTCCTTCTGTTGTCTGAATTATGATTTTAAAAACATGCTCTTTCATGTTGTGGTACATGTGTCTTTTTGCTGTGAATTCGTTACAGATTTTAATGAAGTAAACCTAAGAATACCTTCGATCACACTTTATTTTTAGGTCTAATTCTCGCTTTGCCTTAATAAACTACTAATTTGCTGCTTATTAATAGTTAGTAAGGTAGTTATTAAGATTAGGTATTGGGTAGGATTAGGGATGTAGAATATAGTCATGCAGAATTTATAAGTACTAATAAACAGCCAATATGTTATTAATAGGCATGCTAATAAGAAACTAGTTAATAGTGAGAATTGGTCCCTATACTAAAGTGTTACCATAACTTTTATATTTTTAGTAATATTTCAAGATGAACACTTGCTGGACTGAAGCAACTTAAGTTTACTTGATTATCCATGCATCAGATTTTAGAAAAATCATGTATTATTTGTACATCTCCCAGTCATCTCTCTAAAACCACAATAAAAACTACAGATCATAAAACTAAGCATTTAATATATCATCCAAATTAGACATTATTGGTAAATACAGAGTAACAACTGATATGTATATGTATTTTATACTGTTCGGATTTCATAAATTTACATTACAAGCTATCAGAATTTCATTTTGCCCTATAAATATCAGCAACCGCACTAAGCTGCACATTTTTGCTCAGTTTGGGTCTCTGAATAAAATTGGTGTTTTTTTCCTATTCTAATGTGAGCTCCATATTCTTTGATATCACAGAAGAGAAAAAATTGTTGAATAAAGTTATTTTTGTTTTCTTTGCACACAAAAACGATGTCCTTACTACCTTTCTGGGCCTTGAATGTGTCAGTTGCGTTGCTGTCTATGCAGGGTCAGAAAGCTCTCTGATTTCATCAAAAATATTTGTTTAACGAAGATGAACGAAGGTCTTACGGGTTTGGAACAACATGAGGGTGAGTAATTAATGAGAGAATTGCCATTTTTGGGTCAACTATCCCTTTAAAGTTCAATAAACTGAATATTATTTCATATGTCAGGTTTTAAAGGTTAACAAATAAGTTATGAAATTTACAGTACATTGAATTTTTTTTTTTTTTTTTTTAAAAAAGAGGAAAATCTGATTCCACATGATATGACTCCCTTAAAAAGTAATCATGTCATTTTCTACCGTTTATTGCCCTTACCTATTGATAGCGTGAACAGGAGGAGGTGGAGCTCCAGAGAGACGAGCGCAGGCGTAATAGTCTCCAATAGACTCAACAATACCAGCTAGAGTGGCACTAAACATTCCCAGCACTCCTGCTACCGTCACTGTGGGTAAACCCCACTGACCTGTGACACACACAAAATCTGATTTGGAAAGAGTTCAGCCATTTACCCACCAATATCCTTCCCTCTAATCATACTTCTAATCATTTTACTGTGAAAAAAATAAAGTCTTAGATTAGATATTAGCCACAAGTGACATTTTCTGATAAAGATGCGGTTATAAATCACAGGTGTGCGATACAGGAAGCAAGCAAGGTCCTTACATGGATAGGGGAAACGAAACCACGGCGCCTGGGTCATAATATCGCCCCGGGCGTCAGTGCGAGCCTTGTAGCCGTACTTATTCGGGTCGCTCGACAGCACATCCGTCAGGGTGAGAATATAGCAAACCAACCATACCACCATGATTGCCATGATGATCTACTGAAATCAGGATAATTGATTACTAAAGACAAAATGTTTGAAAGTGAGCAAAAGCGCCACATGGGGCAATGTGAACTTTGTTAAACAACCTATCAGGAAGTTTAATTAAATCTGATAAATACTGTTTATTGCTTAGCTCTATGGTTTATGATATTGTCTAAATGCATGATGACGTAATTATCATTGAGCTGGGTGTTGAATGTTGGTTCGTACTGGAAACATCTTGAATATCTGCACGTGTGTGATGTGACAGCCTTTTTGTTTGGAGTAGCTTGGGAAAGGACAGGCCCAGTTCCTTAGATACTGAGCGAACAAAACAATGAGGAAGATACATCTGGAATGACAAAACACAGAGATGTATTAAAACAAAAACAGCTAGTATAGAGCTAAACTAAATGCATTTAAAAATCCCAAGGACTCACAGTAGAGACAGGCCCCATTGGCTGCCTGCGCGGTCTCCTGCCGTCTGGAAGACAGACAAGCCGATAAGGGACACTGTGGGGGTGACAGTCAGGGGTCCGATTGAGTTAAG
The DNA here is from genome assembly GCA_021397915.2 of Tor tambroides. NCBI lineage: Eukaryota > Metazoa > Chordata > Actinopteri > Cypriniformes > Cyprinidae > Tor > Tor tambroides. Next base: position 45,270 of record JAFVLL020030618.1, on the reverse strand, counting down.
CAGGATCCCAGGGATTCCAGCAAACCCTATGACCACCTCAATCAAGCTGGAGATAATGATAGCACCCTGAATCTACAAAGAATTGACACACACATAGATCAGGACACAGGATTTATGAAGGTAATGATGACTGGTTCAGTCTTTGGATACTGGTCACGCACCTCTCGTATTCGTGGTTGCCAAATATGAGAAGTGTTGAGAGGAAATGTCCAATCTCCGTAAATCTCCTCTGTGAAACCCAAAACTAAGGTTAAGTATTAACTTAGACACAGATTTGACGTGCACAATGTGGAATGTAAACGGATTCTCACTAGACAATGCTTTCGAGAAGAAGGGCCGATTCACACGAAATGCAAAACTGCGCTGCCTTTGAAAGGTTTTTCTATGTAAATGTTATTGTTGTTGCTTTTCAAGTTAAAAGCAGTTCAACTTTTAAAAACATGTCACGAGACGTGCAGTATTTTCCACTTTTACACTACCGTTCTAAAGTTTTGGGGTTTGTAAAATTTCCGAATGTTTTTGAGGTAAGTTTCTAATGCTCATCAAGGCTGATCCTTCAGAAATCATTCTAATATGCTGATTTGCTGCTTATGAAACTTTTCTTATAATTATTAATTAATTATAATTAATTATAATTATTAATGTTGAAAACAGTTGTCCTTAATTTTCTATATTTCTGTGGAAACCGCGATACATTTTTTTCTGGATTTTTTAATGAATGGAAAGAACAGCATTTATTTAAATAGAAATCTTTAGTAACATTATACATGACTTTACTGTCACATTTGAACAATTTAATGCACCCTTCCTGAAAACCATTAATTTCTTATTATTATTTTCTCCTCCAAAAATTAACAAAAAGAAAATGAAAATAGACAAAAATCTTGTATATATGTTGACCTAGGACTGTATTGCAGAAACATCCTAACTTACAATTTTATCCTATCTGCTTAGTAATTAATGATACTTTTACTTCAGAAATATAACTTTTTCAAATCTTACTGGGACAGTTCACCCAAAACCCAAAAATGAAAATTCTGTCATCAAACAGTCAACGGTAGCCACTGACATCCATAGTATGGAAAAAAATACTATGGAAGTCAATGGTTACCGTATCAACTGTGGCTATCAACATTCTTCAAAATATCTTCTTTTGTGTTCAACAGAACAGAACACAAGAACACAATTCATTTTTGGGTAAACTATATCTGTAAGTCAAGAATTAAGCTTAGAAGTTTCAGTAATAGCCTCTGAAACAGTATCAGACAAAATACAAAAGGAGTATGTGGTTTGTGCAAGCTGGAATACACCTGAAATTGATCTACAGAAAGCTTTCCTCACTGACAGTCATTGTAAAATTAACACACTGTGTAGTACTCTTTGTACCTTCAGGAGGACATTTCCATTTGTCCAGCCTCAGAATTGCCTGAGCAGGGATGAGAAAGGCAAAAGCACTCGCCTGGAACAAAGGCAACCTGAATATGGCACAGAAAACCATTTATACTCTGACTACTAATCCTATTTTCATACCAAAGCATACATTAAATAACTCACCTGACACCAAATGTAGTCTGTATGAGTGTAGTGATCCCTACACAGGTGAAGATGGTGCCCACCAACTGGCTGACAGTGTACTGGTCCTGCCCCACACACATGGCTTCAGCCAATAGGAATGGTACAGCAATGGTTCCACTGAAGCATGTTAGGTAGTGCTGGAGATCCAAAGGCAGAATGTACAGATATAGGAGGGTTTAGAAGGGATGGGGATTTTGGGTGAGTCAGTCAGACTAGGAGAGAGTTTGAGAACAGATGTGTACCTGCAGTCCCAGCAGCACACACAGATACCAAGGTGGGACATCCTCGATTCTGTAGATCATATCAAATCCTGCAGGCTGATTCTGACTCGCATCAGACGTCTTGGCAATGTCTGCAGGCATCTCTTGGACCTCTGTACCATCTGCTGGCACAACTCTATCTGAAGGTGGGAGCTAATGGACAATATATTATAAAAAAAAAAAAGGAGTATAATGGAGAATAAACACACACAAATCTTGCATGACAATATTATTTGTGTGCACATCTTTTGATGAAATCCATTAAAACGTATTGTAATACAATACATGTTTTACAAATTAAAGATATTTTCATATGCCTGTACAGTCAGCCATGGAATTTGATTTTTTTTAAATATCTGTAAAACAATTAAAACCAAAACTCAAACTCAAAACAAATTTTGATAAAATAGTGTATGTGTACTAAACTAAAACTGAAATAAATTCAAGCTAAATAGAAACACAACAGCACAAAATGAAAACTGAAATTAGGAAAATAGAAGCTACTTCGGACTATTAAAGATTAATAAATGCTACAATAGTGTGTGTGTATATATACACACATACACACACATATATATAAATAAATAAATAAATATATATATATATATATATATATATATAAAATTTATCTGTGTCCATGAATGATTTTTTTTTCATATATATTTTGCTAAAAATAACTGTCAATTTGAACATTTCAAAAGTTACATCATTCGATATTTCATAGAAGCCAAGTTCAAAAGTTGCCAAGTTACTCTCTCATGTAGTATTTATAATTGACTTAATATTTAACTACAGATAATGTATCTAACTGCAAAAGACAGCATACTGACTCTACATAGTAAACCTAAGTCTGGGATACTGAATACAAGCAGCCTCCATTATTCAAATAACTTATGTAACTTTCCTCAAATAAAACAAACTTAAATCTTTCATATTTAATAGCTTTTTCTTTCTTCTAAGAAAATGCTCTAATGCTCAGAAGGATTGAAAGTGCTAAGTTAGGCTGTGACTCAGAAAAAGAACAGGGTCGACTTGACGTACTATTTTGGCACCGGCTCTGTTTTTCTGCAGGATAGACATTTCCTTGATACGCGTGACAAGTTAAGTGCTCAATAAAGTGTTAAACTAGTTTCTAAAGAGAGAACGTGGATAAAAACATGAACATCACGATTCATCATTAAGTAACCAGACTGTAAGTTTATGTTATTATAAACAACATTATGCAGTTGCAACTCCAAACAAATATTGCACACACTGTATCAATGCTTGACAGAACTGAAAATGAGCATTATTAGGTTACCAAAGGGATGGTCAGGACAAACTTTGCTATTATATATATTTATATATATATGGGTCAAAGACGTAAAGATGTCCGCATCAAAAGAAATTTACAAAAATGATTTTATGTCCATAGAAACCACATTAAATGTAATTAAAGTGTCTACTTTTAAGGTTTTAAATATGTTTTTGGAGAATAAAATGTCAAAATTTGGTTGAAATAATGTTACATTGTCATTCAGTGTAACACAATATTTATGTAAAAAATCAAACAACATGCTTATTTTGACTTGTACATATTAAAATATATAAAAGAATAAGGGGCATATTAAATTTTATTGTGTTTTAAATGAGTAAAAAATTCTTACTGACAAATAGGCAAAACCTAGGATAGTGGCAAATTTTAAAAATGTAAAATTACAACTAATTAGTATCTGGGGTGAAAGTAATTAGTCTTTTAATATGTCATAAATTGATTTTTGTTGTAAATATGCCTGACAAGACTGTTACACTGAATGACATTTTAGTGGGTGTCTTCTGTAAATCAGCGAAAAATGTATGATATTTATTTTGTACTCAGAAAAACAAAAACAAAATTGTAATTGAATTAAACAGAAAACCTTTTAATTTGGGGGGGGGGGGGGGACACCAACAATTAAAGCAGTATTACACTTATTGTTTTTATGCTTAAACTCTTTGACCCATATATATATATATATACACACACACACCAGAGGTCGCGTTAACCGAAAATTCTCCGTCATTGACGGAATTTTTTTTAGCAGTGACGGAAAAATCTGAAGGTCGTCCGTCATTTTGACAGATTACACAGTGAGCTATTGTAATTTACAACTGTAATTACCACGCCTGCCCAGTTGGTGGCGAGTGCGCTCCAGTGAGGAAGCAGAGCGCAGGATCATCAGCTCCAGAACAAAAATAAAAGTGTTACTTAGTCTCTTTAAAAATAGTAACGTAGTTTAAACTACAATCGATCTATCAGACCATTAAAGAGCGCCAAAACGGTATTTATTGCTTGAATTTCCTAATAAAATTGACAGAACTTGAAATCTGAGACTTTGTTTCATATCAAAAGTAACAACGCGATTTATTGGATGGAAGGTGCACGCTCTGTACTGTTCATTCATCAACTGAAAACAGCATTGATTGGGATTTAATAATCGATATCGATATTGGTTCATAAAAATGAGAATATATTAAAATTGAGAAATATTTTTTTACCCAGCCCTAGCATATTTTGTTTATAGTGGCCTCCGCTGTCACTGTCGTGTTGAACATGAAAAATGACCACAGTCTGTTCATCTGTTCTCATCATAAATAAATAAATCCATAAACCTATTTGCTCCTCCTGTAGGTTCAATATTAAAAATGAAAATGAGAACAAAAATAGAAGCAATTAAATGTGTTATTATAACTAAAATATGAAAATTAAAATGACGGGTAATAATAAATTATGACGGAATTTTTACGACCCTGTCCGTCAAAATGACGGAAAATGTTAAAGTCTAACGCAACCTCTGATACACACACACACACACACACACACACACACAAATACCAAAATAAGAGTATAAAATAATATTATTATTTTAAATATTATATTATTATAAATATCATATTATTAAATATTATTATTTTTAAATATATTATAAAATAATATTTTTTATTTAGCACTGACCTGAATAAGATATTTCACATAAAAGACGTGTATGCATAGTCCACAAGAGAAAATAATAGTTGAATTTATAAAAATGACCCCATTAAAAAGTTTACATATACACTTGATTCTTAATACTGTGTTGTTACCTGGATGATTCACAACTTTTTTTTTTTTTTTTTTTTTTTGTGATAGTTGTTCATGAGTCCCTTGTTTGTCTTGAACAGTTAAACTGCCCACTTTTCTTCAGAAAAATCCTTCAGGTCCCACATATTCTTTGGTTTCCCAGCATCTTTTGCATATTTGAACCTTTTCCAACAACGACTGTATGATTTTGAGATCCATCTTTCCACACTGAGGGCAACTGAGGGACTCAAATGCAACTCTTACAAAAGATTCAAATGGTCATTGACGCATTAAGAGCCAGGGGTGTACATTTTTGTACAGAATGAAGACGTGTACATTTTTCTTATTTTGCCAAAATATATTTTTTGATTTAGTACTGCCCTTCAGAAGCTACAGAAGATACTTACATGTTTCCCAGAAGACAAAGTTCAATTTACCCTGATCTTTCAATTCCAAAAGTTTTCACCTCCAGGCTCTCGATGCATTGTGCTACTGTCACGGTTCATGGGATCACAGTCTCATCTGGGCTCGGTACTGTTGTGTGTGTGTGAGAGAGAGAGAGAGAGAGAGAGAGAGAGAGAGAGTGGGCGTGTCTGATTACGGCAACGAGCTAATCATCCCAGGTGTGGCTCGTTGGCGGCTCTATATTAGGTGTGCTAACCTCGTCTTGTATTGTCAGATCCTTGATGTTTGTCCTCGTGTTCCTGGTCTCTCGGTGGCTCCTGTGACTGGCTTTTTCCTGGGATTCATCTTCCGTGAGCTGCCCATTGCATCCCTGCGTTACAGAGACTTGCCAGCCCTCTGCTAGACTGACGTGGACTCGTATTTGTGTTTCTTCAGAGATTCTAATAAACTGTTTGTTTAGCATCCGCTATTGAATCCTGTCTCTTTTTCCTTGTGACAGCTTCCTTCTGGAGCATCAGTGATTGTTTGAACTTTAAATTCAATGTAAACATCTTTTATGTGAAATATCTTATTCAGGTCAGTCCACATTTTGTATCATCCCTCTTATTTTGGCAAAATAATGAACATTTTGCAGATACTACATAGTGTATTTAAAATTTTGACCACAACTGTATATGTTTTATACATGTTTTATAACATGTATACATAAATGTAATTTTTTACTCAAATAATTTATCTAATGTAAATACAGTAATTGTAAAATAAATATGAGTTTGAACATTTTAAATTACGTAAAGAAAAAGTGACATCATTTCTGTTTTCAGAGAAGCCAAGTTCAAAAGTTGGCAAGTTACTCTCTCATTTAGCATTAATAATTGACTTAATATTTAACTACAGATAATGTATCTAACCGCAAAAGACTGCAAAAGTTAACGTAAAAGGTGGTTGAAGAAAATAACTTCGGGGGAAAAAATGTAGTGAACACAAAAGTGATGAAAACAGAAAAATTTTTAGGAATGTGACTTGTAAAATCAAATCAATGGACCAAAAGTAACTTTTCAATCTATCGCCTACATGCTGCATTGTTACATGTTCTATCACACACAACTCCCCAAAAGTATCAAAGCTTTTTTAATTAAGGTTTTTTTCCCTGTTTATCCAAGTACAGTGTAACCCAATTTAGTAAGTAAATGTAAACAAATATATAACAATGCATAATAAATAATGAGCAGCATTCACTGACTCATATTGCCAAAGAGCAAAATTATATAGCAAGCATGTATGTTTGATTGACTGTAAAGAAAAATATATTTCTCTACTACTCATAACAACTTTGTGGGGTAACTTGGGCAATGAGCTAACAATTATTTTAAATACAATCTGGCACAATACTTTGCACCTCATATCTGAACATTTGTGCACATCCATATGACAAAGGCCTAAATGTTTTGCTTTGCATGACCAGAATTCAGGTTCAAATATGTAAACACTCAAGAAAAGAATATAAAGACATTTTCCTCCTTTTAAATATAGTGACACAGCCAAATTTAGCAATAAAGAAAACAGCTGAGATTTCCTTGATCTGTCGTTACAAATCCTCAGTGTTTCAATATGATATTTAACCAACAAACGCTTGCTGTTCTTACTTTCTTTCAGACAGACATCTGCAGTGTGACCCAAATCAGTGTTTTCATTCACAACAATGACTCTACACTTCATAGATATTTTACCTTAAGCTCCTCTGTAGTTTCTGACTGATTCATTGGCCCTTGAAGGATGTGCGGGGCTCTGTGCTGATGTCTCCCAGAGGCCACGTGAGACCTGAGACCCAGCTGGACGCAGAGCGCTGGTTTTATGAGAGAGCGAGAGACAGAAGGGGACCAGATTAGACACGTTAATAATCTGCCCTTGGTCCTGGACTTTACTCCCCCTGCCTGTGCTCATCAAAAGGCCGACAGTGTGAACACAACAGGAGCTGTGTTCATGAAGCAATGGGACGTCTCCTTTGGATGTGAACCACAGGGCCCTTAAAAAACAGAACATGTGGGGTTATTCTTCAGGCCAAAGACTTTTAAACAGTTATCTAATAGACGCTTATCTTAAAGCTTTAAATTATTCATCTTCTTCTTAAGAAGTGTGTGGTCTATAGAGAAAAAATGTGAACTGGAGTATTATAACTGTTAAACAGCATCAAAATTAGGCAAGTTAACCCCTCCTGCAGTCCCCGTTGTGTCCGGTAGATGGACTTCAGTAGACCCATAGCTAATCAAAGCAGTACAAACCTTAGGTGCAAACTTTCCAATGTACTCTTGGACGCACCCACATTGCAGTAATGAACACGTGATTTCACGTGGTTCACACCTAGATGTGACAGATATGTGGAGTTTTCTATTCACTTCTGCGGCCAGTAGAGGGCGCTACACATCAACTACTGAATCAATGACTCTTCATCTGCGTGGACCTGTGGATTAGAGCCGGTATAGTTGAGCTTCATCTAATATTTTGCTAGTGAAACCAGACAGGGTGACCAGGATCTTTGCAGTAACGACCCAGTGTACATTATCCACTTATAACACAGATACTTACCCGATAAATCTATAAATGGCCATTAATATTGTTCTGAGATAAATTATATGAAGAGATCACTGAGTATCTTACTGAGTGACTGACCGATTACAATCGAGTACTCCACAGAACTAACATATGTAAAAATAAATTGAGGAAAAAACAAAAACTTATTGGGCGGCAATTAACTTAACCACAGTTACAATCAAGCTACAACGAGTTTGTGCAAAATATCAAATATTTCATTGGCGTCTTTCAGGGCATGCAGACAAGGCCTTCACAAAATGACTGGTTTGATTTCAGTCGTGTACGCGAGATTTTAAACAAACATGTTGATAATGTTAACGAAAACTAATAACGTTACTATTAAAATCGATTTGGTGATCAAAATGAAGTTGAAAAACTAAACTAAACATTTAATGAAAACCTTAAACTTGAAAATGCAAAATATTTCATTGGCAACTAATTTAAATATGTTTAAAGTTTTAGTAAAATTACTAAAACTGAAAGAAAAATTAAAGCTATCCACCTTATTCTTCAACGCTGAAGTAAGCGTTTTATGTGAATGTGGGAGACTTCCGGTTCATTAGCCACTGTAGAGGAACAGTAAAACTGTTTGCACTACAAACCAGTGTGTTCATAATTAAGATAATACATTAAAATAATGTGATAATACACATCAATTTGCAATATCAAGCAGCAAAAGGAGCTGTTTTGTACAGCTAAAAATAGCTGGAAGTTGATACACCGGAAGCCAGACCCATAAAATTTACAAATGGCCACGCCCACTCTTACGGGGAAAAAAATATGGTGGACATAGAAATATTCATAAAAAATACAAAAAGTCTAATAAAAAAATGACAAAAGCACATAAAATTACTAAACAAAACTGAAAATCTAAAAAGCTCATTCAAAATACTAATAAACATTACAACTGCATATAAATAATAAAAAGACAAACTATTGCTTTAGTCTGACTGAAAATGAACTTTAAAACCGCACACAAACACATTTAATATACTAAAATACATAACGTTTTTTTATGGGTTTTTTTTTTTTGACTGATCAGAATGAAGTAGTCAAGAGCGCCACGTAAACATTAGGTCCAAACACTGATCCAAAACTAAAACCTCATTGGGTGGCATAACAATGACCTCATCAATTACAACTCTTCACATTTAGAAAGATTCTCTATTCCTTTATTTGTGCAATTCATCCTCTTCTGAGGAAGTAGGATATCAAGCAGACACATCTGCATCACGAATGAATGAGACACAGTTCGGCACACAGGAAAGACACAGGAAGGGCTGTCTGGAGGAGATTTAAGCAGAAGTTTGGGGAAATTCTCTTTTAGTTTCAAGGCTGTTGCCCGAAAGACAAATTTTCACAGGCTTATGCAACAAATTTCTCTCGGAGACCAGCCTAGGATCAGAAGAACACAAGAAAGGAGACACAGAGACGAGACGAGGAGGGGGGAAGAAGGTGCCCAGAGGGACTGACAGGAAACCAGTGACAGAGGCACAAACACAAACACAGCAATCCCCAAAACACACAGCAGTAAAGTACCACATCATTCAGATGATATCTAAATTACCGTCTGCGGCCTCTATGACACACATACACACAGATTCGTCTTAAACAGTCACCTTTATTACCATGTTAATACCTGCTTACATAAAAAATGTTTTGTATTATTACAAAACCATAGAAAAAAGAACAGTTGAACAAACCAATAACTTAAAAAGACTTACAGAATACTCAAGTGTCAGAGATCACACAAATCAGTATTACACAGTACATTCATTTTTAACTATTAACCTAAATAAACTTCCTGTGTTCAGCTGACAAATGACTCCCACTAGCTCGGCGGTCACGAGTATTCTCGAATACATGCAAAAGCATGTTCAAACTAAGGGCACAGTGTACAAAGGTGATGCAGAAGGGGTTTTTTGCGTACGGATGGGTGTGAGTGCGTTTTACTGGGCCCTCCTGGACATCAGCATCTCTCTAATGTTGTCCTCCGCATCTTTAACGCTGCGCTCCAGGTACGTCTTCTTTTGCTGTGGAGAAAACAAAGGGAAAAAAACAACAAGTTGTTATAACTTCAAGTTCGGTAACATCAGAAAGCTTTTTCTGTCTGAACACACCCTTTTACTCCCCAAATTGCGTGACAGAGCTGTTAAAATTCTTTGTGATAAGATAAGAAGATGATCTTTTTTTGGATCGTATTCAAAGACGGTTTTAACGTGAATTAAACTTTGATTGCTCGGGTTGAATAAGGTTAAAGGTTTCTGATTGTGTCTAAATATGAAAAACCTTTCCTTTTTCAGTCAGATAATTTCAGAGACTGTTAAAGCAAAGGTGCTGCATTCTAGAGAAAGTGTAAATGGATTGTTACGCAACGCGCGCCAGGATGTGTAATCAGGCTGACACCTGGTTAGTGGCCGAGATACTGTACAGTTACAGGCCTCTACCTGAAGTCTTCCGACAATGTGTTGCAAAAGAAGTGAGTCAAATGCACAGCGTGCAAACCAACACACACACTAAGAAAACCTTTGCCCCAGGCAATGTGGCACCATCTCATACACGCTGTAAATAAGAAAAAAGCAATTTTCGACATATAACGACACAAACATATGACATTAAGAAGCCATTTATTATTCTTGATCCAGTGCAAAGTATTTTTTTCTAATTCAAGGTCTTTGAGACGTCACAAAAGAACCGAAAGTGTGCTGGATTGTCCTTCTCTGTGGTTGTAGGTCAAAACGTGGCTTGTGGGCCGAATTCTCTGTAATGATTAAAGTATAGGCATGTGTTTACATCTGTAACCAAGCATTACTGCACATTAGCTCACTGCTGTCTGGGAACCCCACCCTTCCTCCATCCCCCCTCAGTCACATACGACTAGCTAGATTCTCAAAAACCATTAGCATCCCAAACCTGTAAGACGTTTGTTTGTTTTTGAAACACAAATGAAGATATTTCTAATGAGATAACTTGAGAGATATTTCTATCCCGTCACAAGTTTAATTCCATCAAAACTTGGACAGTTCAAAAAGTTCATAAAGAGAACGTAAAAGCAGGCCTTTATACTCGTTTCCACCAAGCGGTACGGTTCAGTACTGTACAGTACGGTACGCAATTACGTTCGTTTCCATTGTCAAAAGTTGTGAATGGTACCAAAATAGCGAACCGTAACATACCACTTTTTTGGGTCCCTTCCGTTGGAGTACCTAGAGACTGTCCTCCGCCAAAAAACGACCCTATAGGTCGTTTGTACAAGCACCTTATTACGACCTATATTTACGTTTTAAAGCTAAGCGCAAAAGTCCCACCAAGCAGCTAACTTTTAGTCAGCGATTCTGCATGACCAACTTAACGCAATGCAAATCTTTCATCCTCACACGAAATTGCCAATGCCGTTAATTCCTATTGAAATGGCTGGAATTCACCAAACAATAAATGTGACCACACCTTAACATGTAATCTAACTTTTGTAGTTTAGTACTTTCATAGAACTTGTAAATTAAATCCTTTTGACATTTGTATTAATATTTTTAGTAAGTTACTTGTATAGGTATGGTTGATAATGACCCATTTTTGGTGTTTAAGGTATAATAAGGTATGGTTACATTTTCTGTTGTCTGGCAAATTTGAATGGGCGAAATCCAGTCATTTCAATAGGAATCCACGCAATCGTGAATTGCATGTGAGGCGAATGATTTCTCCACACAGATTTTGCAATGTGGATTCACATTGACCAACAGAAAGTTGCTTGGTTTGAAAGTGACTTCAGTGTCAGATGCTTCATAAATTGGCAAGCTATTGATAATAGACAGACCTTATCGGCCCATGAAATGAAGCAGTTGTGTCTTAAATTTGTTGATTAAACTGCAATTCATATAGAAGATATTTACAATCTCCTTTTGAAGTGGTTTTGGAGGAATGGATTTTCAACAGAGGGACAGAAATCTTCCAAGTTTCATTAAAATATATTTTAAAGATGAGTTACATATTTGGAACAACATGAGAGTGAGTAATTGACAGAATTTAAACTTTTGGTGGCTTAGCATAAAAAAAAGAGCAAATTCCTTGTTGTTCACTGGGTTTTGAGTTGCATCGTCTTGATTTCATAGTAACAGGCACATGTGTTGATTATTGCATGGAAAGAGAGGTATTTGGTTGCGCTTTTATTCATGCAAACATATTTTCCATTCAAACTATGCCAAATGTGTCACAAATAAGCAAAACAAGGATGTGGAATGAGACAAATATCCGAACTCTGTCCTATAAAAAGCAAGAGCCAATTGTTCATTGAAGAGAAGGTTTATTTTTGGAACCTCGTATGGCCTGTTTATGTACAAAGCTGCTTGTGTATTTTGGGATTTTTGTATGTACGTTTGTAGATGCAGATGATACAGGTTATCAACATGCTTGCTTGTTTTTAAAGAGAGGGTGAGGTCTGATGGGTTTTTCACACCATGGCATCTGTTTTGTGATAAGTCTGCTTGGCATAAGGAGGAGGAAAATTTTCTCTGAGCAAGCATGATAAGAGATACGACAACAATTGATATCAGCTTGCCCATACCTCCCCATCATGGAGAGCTACAGAAAAAAAACAGGTATTTATAGGTCACAGTGCTTGGAAAGGCAGAGGAAAGGTCATGAAAATATTTCAGAGGGCAAAACATTACACAGGAGGGAAAACAATGGCCAACAGGGGAGCGCAGAATGTCGCATTACTCTCTCCATCAGTCTGACAGAGTTGGACGAGTGGCATCAAACAGACACTGCGTTTGGGGTGAAAGAAGCCTTTTATGATCAACAAGGCCATATTTATGTGATAAAAAATTCTCGAAAAACTGTAATATGAAATATTATTACATATTAAAAAAATAACTGTTTTCTATTTGAAGATATTTTAAATCATTTAAATATGCTGATTTGGTACTCAGAAACATTTCTTATTATTATCAATGTTGAAAACAGTTGTGCAGCTTAATATGTTTCTTACATGAAAACACAAATCATGGCCTGTGCAGTCCTGAGCAAATGAGTCGATTCTTTTCATAAATCATTCAAAAAGACTTGAATCAGTCTGACGAATTCTTCACGGACTGAACTCACTGTTCAGAGTTGGCTGCTGCACTCACTGAAGAAGATAAACATTTATTCCAGTGGTTTATTTACTGATTTATCTTGTTTGCGTATTGGGTGGGGCAGGTATGCTATAAAAAGAGCACTGGAGCGTGAGCTGAACAACTGAAGGGGAATCCTCTTCCCTGTATCTGTGATCTGTGAATCATATGCAAAAGAAATGAAGCATCAGAAACAGCTGTGTTGACTACAATTATGTCCGTGTTTAGGCAAGCTGAAACTAGCTGTTAAGTGCAGGAACAGAAACGACCCTAACTAAGCGCCGTTTGCCTCCTACACAGCCCGAGTGTAAAACAATCAATCTTTTGACTCCATGAATGTCCTGCTTGGTATATGTATGTGTGTGTCTTTCTCAGTTTTGGACATCTCCACTGAGCTCTCCTCTATGAAATAGCACCATTTAAATCCAGCTCTCTTTGATAAATCTGTCAAAGAATGTCATACTAAAAAATACTGTACAAATTTGTTTTTTAGTTACCAGTAAGTTACCGTAACATATATTGGTAACTTACTGGTAACAAAATTGTAAATGGTTTTACATCACTTTTTTTTTTTTTTTACATTTTACTGTAAAATACTGTAATTTTTTTTTTTTTTGCATAGGATTATTATTATTATTTTTACATTGTTTTTCTTATTTCTGTACATTAGGGTGTTTTGTGTTACATTTCTTTATTTTTTTATTTTTAATTCTTTATTTCTAATTTTTTATTTAGTTCATGTTTATTGCATAATTGTGGTGTCGTGTATTTCCCAGATGGTATTTTGTTTTTGTGTGTATGTCGCTGTGTATTTTTATACATGAGTGCTGATCATGTGTTATGGACAAGCCAATTCTGTTTGCCACCTGCATTATTATGGTTGTTATCAGTACATTTTAAGCCACAAAGCAGATTTTAGTAGTTTAAGGAGATTACATATAAACATATCACTTTTTATTAACATGATATCAATTAATATACTGTTGTATCAATATAAGTTGTAAAATACAGGCATCAATATGCCACCATATAATACCTGTAACACTGTAACCATATTTTTTGCAGTGAATTTCTGACAACCAAAAATTATTGTAATTTAAGCGGTAAAAATTCAACAGTAAAAAATTGTTTAATGGTAAGTTCCCTCACTATATACAGGGAAACTGTAACAGATCTAACTTTATATTTAATGTCATTTTGAAGTAAAATACTGTAAAATGTAGCATTTATGGAAAAAAAGAACACCACATATTATAATTTACAATGAAAACACATAAACTGACATTTCCAGAATTCCCTGTGTGACACTTCACACATTATGGTATTTTAATAATTGTTTCTCTTCCAGTTTGTTATGTTTCTTATTCTATGTAGGTTTTATTTTACAACTTATGTTTACTGTATCATTTAAGTGTTTCGTATTTGTGTATATGACACTCTGCACATTCTATATATTAGTATTTACCTCAGAAAAGCTACTTATGATGTATTTTGATTTTTCATGTGTCTTTCTCTTTTCCACCTCTGTTATTATTTGTAATTGTCAGTATTTTATAAATATTTTAGTAGAAGTGTCGTCTTGCAAATTCTTTAGAAAATTACAGGTTGTTCTGTAAATACGCTGACATTTTTACTGTATTTTTACAGAATTATTCTGGCACACACATTTAAAACTTGATTTTTGAATTCAGTTGTGGCACTTACAATAATCTCATTAACAATAGAATTTTAAAGGTCATCCGGAAAAAAAAAAAAAAAAAAAAAGTTAAAACCCTAAATAGTCACTCAAAATGACAAAAGCATATAAGATCAATCATTGCACCAAATTCAGGACTAAACTGGTTATCATCAAAGGTATGAAGCCAGCAGTTAATGGGGGATTCCCCTTTGCCAAAACACGTTGTGTTATGGAAACACTATTCTCCACGCAGATAATGATACCTCAGAAGACTGACCTTCCCAGAACAATGTGGAAGAAGGCACAAAGAGAGGTCTTGTGGCTCTCTCTTCTGCGGTTCGCTCTGAATCGGGCTGCAGAAGCCTTCATTGTTGTGGCCTGAATGGATCCTCTCATGGGAGAGAGGGCCGCCCATAGTGACTTCTGTCAGAGCACAGATGACAGGGCAGATAGTCTGCGCAGACACCGCCGTAAAAGAGCCCTTTGTTGTTGCCGGCTCCGCTATGAGAGGCCGAGGTGACACTTCTGAAAAGCGCTGACCTGCCGCAAAGGCCGACGGAACGCATGAGCGGCAAAGAAGAGTTGCAGATCTTCATGTGTTGAGATTCAGCATTAGCAAAGTCAAACATAAACAACTGCCATAGGAATGTGGCTGCAGCAATATAATTCTAGGGAAATGGAGGTGGAAGATGCCTCGGGGTGAAATGCTTCATTCTGTAGTGAAAACACAAACTGGCTTTGAGCTGCAGGAATGTTTGTCTTGCAGAAACAAAAGGTGTATTCTTAGGAGTGTCACTGAAACAGGAACTTTAGTTATATCTGGTGCATTGGACTTGGATGCAGCAAAGATAAACTGTAGTTTCGATTGTGTTTATGAGGATAATTACAGAAACACCTACAGAAAAATGGAGGGGTGAGGAATCCATGAATTTCAGTGGCGACAGTGGACATGGCAAATAACAAGGCAAAGTCCCCTCTCTGTGTTTGGGTTTTTATAGTCCAATATAAATTCATGTTTCATATTATGTTTACGCAGTTTCCAGGTTACAAGCATCAATCATCTCACACTATCAACAAGCAACCAAACCCCCCCAATATACTGCAATTGAGAGTTTCGGGTCAGCTGACCCAGTGTTATATAATGTTAATTAATCTAGCTGGCTAACATAGATGAGGTTTTGTCAAAACTGTAAAAATGACTTAGTGTTAGTCTTGCAAGCATCAATAAGAACATATTAAAAACTACAAAACAATCAGTTTTCATAAACATTTGACAGTCCATTTACATTATCTCTGTGTAATTTTTTTTTTAAAGATTACATCAATTGTTTTGTACAGAACAACCATTCAAAAGTTTTTTTTAATTAATATATTTATTAAGGATTACTATATTTACCCTATATTATATTTAATTAATATATTTAACAAAAAATAAATTTTATATAAATGCTGTTCTTATAAACTTTGTATTCATCAACATATATACTGAAAACAATATATCACTGTTTCCACAAAAATATTAAGCACCACAACTGCTTTCCACATTAATATTAATAACAAATACTTCTAAAAGATCTTAAATAAAAGATCTTAGCAAACCTGTAATATATTTTTGATAGACAGACAAACAAACAAACAAATAAAAACATAATATTTAATTTAAATATTTTAAGTATATACATTTTAATTTTGATTTAAAAAAAAAAAAAAATCACTTTCTTTCATGGTGGAGCCAGCCCAAATTTTAGTTCGAAGAAATTGTGTAAAACTTAGTAAACTGTTGTAAAGTGTTACTTTAAAAATTGTACTACACACCATTTCATCTCATATTTGTTTTAGTTTTATACTGTCCAATATTTTCTCTTCCAAATTCTTTGAGCATGCGCTTGTAAAAAACGGCCCTGCCGAATTCGACGGGCACTCTTAAAAAGAAAGTATAATTCTGTGCCACTGCCAAGATCAAGGGTACAAAAAGTCAAATGAGGCGCAGCACAGCGGGTGTGAGGAGACCCATCACGCGTCTCAAAGAAGATGTGGGCATGAACATGCCACGTAAGGACATTTGTCCCATGCACTGACACCTAAGCTATGCAACTAAATCTGCAGCATCTCCCTCCAGCTGCCTCTGGAGTATTAATAACAAGCTTCTCCTATCTTTCACTGCAAATGCAGCAAACAATACCCCGGTGAGACTCAGGGAAGGGGGCTGACAGATCCATAACAGCCCTGTCAACAGGTTCTCTTACACGCTTCACAACAGACCCTCCCCCCGCTGTGGGCACGCAGCCCACCTGCATCGTGGGCCAATTATGAGCTCATAACGGAACCAGCAGTGGGGTTATTGTCACCCCAGGAGTCATCAGTCATGTACGGGGATCACAAGGGTGGTGAGTAGGCCAAGGCGATGCTCAGATGCTGACGACATCGTGTTACCTCGTAACGTATTGCTTTGCGGATACAGAGGCCAAAGGAGCCACAAGTTCATTCGTTCCCTGTGGTCTAAATGCGGTCCCAGTATGTACAAGGCGGAAAATGGCAGCTATGCAGTTTGACTGTACACGGGCGTTAAAAAAGCAAGGAGGCTTCTGAAACATTTGTGTGACTCAGGGGTTGTCTTTCAAATGCTAACAATCACCATCATTATATCGGTGCCCTTAAAAGCCAAATCACACTGCACCAACAGACGCCAACAAATGGCAACAGACACGTTCGTCTGGTTTTGTTTGATCAGTGTGTTACCCCTCTTGGCATCTGTTGGCATTGGCTGGCGCTTGTTTTCGCCAACTGAACATGTTAAATCGGCGTTTGTCTGAGAAGTGACGTACTGTATTCGGTTGGCTACCAACGCAGTGTGAACCAACAATTGATTGTGACGTTTGGATAAGCAGAACACATTTGTGTCTAGGGCCGGATTCACAAAAACCTTCTTCTTAAAGAATACATTCTTTATCATTTTAAAGATCATGTGGAAAACACGGAAGCTCAAACGTTGTTCTAGCATGTGATGCACACAAGCTTCTGTATTTACTTTGTGTGATGCGCTCTATGTATGTTTGTTGATCATTGTTTAGATGTAAACGGAAGACTAAATTAAATTGTGTCTCTTTCCTAAATTTGGATTCATATAGATTAATATAAACGACTTTTTTCATATAGATTCATTTTACTATGCCTTTATGATCTTTTGCGTGTTTGGTTACCTGGAGTTTTTATGGAGGGACACAAGTTTCTCAGGTTTCATAAAAAATATCTTAATTTGTGTTTTGAAAATGAATCTTATGGGTTCAGAACGACATGAAGGTGAGTAAATGATGACAGAATTTTCATTGTCGGGTGAACCCTTAAAAAAAGTTCGTAGTCCGCGCCAATAGCCCTTCGGGCAGCGCGCCGACATACACCATTGCACTATGGGCGTCCCGAGTTCGAATCCCGTCTCGAAGACCTTTCCCGATCCCGCCCCCTCTCTCACTCTCCCACTTCGCTTCCTGTCACCTCTCCACTGTCCTATCATAATAACAGTAATAATAATAAAAGTTTGTAAGAATGTTCTTAATCGCATTTCCCTGATTATATGGCAGTTTTTGGCAAAGACTCACAGATCAACTTAATAGTAACTTAAAAATTAGTATTAACATCCCTAGTAATAGTAATATGTATTACATGTGGCTAGTTTTATGGTACATTCACACAGGGCATCGACGTCAATGCTTGACAGAGGGCATGTCTGAAGCTTGGTGCACGAACATTACTTTTCTGGTGTTGCATGAACACGATTGGCTAGCGTCTGCACTATGGTATTTGCATAAGGTGATCTGACTGGCAGATGCCTGTGTCGGCACTTGAAAAGTTGAAAGTTTTTCAACTTCGGATATGAGCAAACGCCAGTGGCGTGACGCAACAGATCCACAATTCAGTTTGGCAACGCATGACGTCACCCATTCAAACTAAATGAGAAGCGTTAACGCCGACTGCCCATGTGAATGCACCGTTATGTTGTAATTCTTAATATTTGAAATGCAATATATTAATTAAACATCTTACTTTTCAAGATTTAAGACACTCAAACTCTAAGAGGTTATTTTCAATTATTTTTAAGAATTATGAAATATTTTTGGGAATTCAGATTATTAAGTTTTGTCCTAAGAACAATCTTATGAAAAAAAGATAAGAACATTATTTAAAAATGAGAAGTTTTAAGTTAGAAATGAAAGTTAGAAGAAAATAGCAGATAAGAATACATTTATAGGAATGTTGTTAGAATTCAGTCCCTGATCACTATGGGATATGTGACAGTCACAGTGCAATGAAACAAGCTGTCATCGGGTTTGACGAGGTCCTTCTTATGATGGGGTTGGGCTGCACCACCAGGGAAGCCCTGGGCCTCGTTCCAGAAGTCACCAGCCCTGCATTTATTCAGGATGATGTCACAGCCGAGCCTGGAATTACACCCAAACTGCCCAGCGCACCGCAGCCAAAGACAGACAGGCCCAGACACGACGCAGAACACACAGTCTGGGCCAGAACACACACACAGCTCAGAAATACTGCATATGAGTGAACGCCCATGATCACGCAGCCCTCATGTACACTTCAGGTGCACTTCCTCTCAGCTCATTTGTCTTTTAAATACACAGTTCCAGTAAATAATGTAAATAGGTTTAAGTAAAGCAACATGATGCTCATATGCAAAGTTGGAAAGTAGATGAGTAATTGATTAGGTAGTAAATACATTATTCAAATTACACAAACCGATTTACCTTGACATCTTGGATAAACAAGGAAATGCATTTCCCACATCACATCACTCTGACATCATACACGTGCAGTGCCACTTGAAGCAAGAATATTTTCTAACAGGCTAATAGACTGAATTTCAATTATTGTTTGATTAATAACATATGAAACAATAAAAATATGAAAAGCCTGACGTCCAAATATGCCTGCTTCCATGGTATATTGGAAAAGAAGTATGTTGCAATTAATAATCAAAAAGTTCTTCATCAAATGCAGTACTTAGTAAGCAAATTTGGATGCAGCTAAAGTTTACTACCGATCAAAAGACTTTTAAAAAAAAGTCTATGTTCATCAAGGCTGCATATATATAGTAAAAACAGCAACATTTTGACATTATTATAATTCAAAATAATAATTTAACTTTAATATATTATAAAAAGTGATTTATTCTTGTGATGGAAAATCTGAATTTCATTACTCTAGCCTGGTTCACTGCTTAATATTTAACGTTAATGGCTTAATATTTTGAATATTTTAAAAAACAGACTGAAATAAAAATCTTTTGTAACAAGTCTTTACTGTCACTTTTGATTAACTGAATGTATCCTTGCTAAATTTAATACTTTACAAGTATTAATTTCTTTTAAAAAATCATACTGACCCCAAACATTTGAATGGTAATGTATATATTTGTAAACAGTTATTAAATAATCCTTTAAAATTTAATTTTAATTTAAAACATTTATTATTATAAAATGTAAAACTACAAAATAAATAAAACACCCATCTCTACTACAAAAAAAAAAAAAACATTGGC
This sequence comes from Tor tambroides, assembly GCA_021397915.2. Classification (NCBI taxonomy): domain Eukaryota; kingdom Metazoa; phylum Chordata; class Actinopteri; order Cypriniformes; family Cyprinidae; genus Tor; species Tor tambroides. The sequence continues at coordinate 25,019 of JAFVLL020030618.1, read as the reverse complement.
TCAAATTATGAAGACAAGTACTGTATATAAGAAAGAAAGAAAGAAAGAAAGAAAGAAAGAAAGGATTTAGTGTCTATACTCTACTGATGTTTATAGCTAAAGGGTAAATACTTGCACAAGGTCATGACTTGATCAAAAAATGTTTGATCTACGTTTTCAACATAGACTCAGAGCTGGAGAGAGATGAAACAATGATTCTGCATGACACATCAGACCCAGACAGATGAAAAGCGAGCTAGACTACTGTACCTACTACTAAACCTATCTACTAAATGTCTCACTGCATCACAGGTCACACTTCATCACTTTATACACTCATATCAAAGGACTGTGACACAATTTGTCTGGACATTCTGCTTAAACATGATTTGTACATGATTTACCACAACGGTAGGTGGCAATGAACATGAGGTGGGATAACAATGACAGATCAGTGAATTTTCCAGACATTCATGGAATGATTAAAAGTTTATCTAGTCTGTTAAGAAATTTGGATCTTCCTTAAAGCATCTCTAAAGCAACATTGTGCATTGTATAAAATTAACAGTATTTTTAGAACATGGGTTTAAATTCCCATCATAAGGAAATAAATATTCCTCTCATCCTTCTCATGAAATTTTCCAAACTTGCATAGTCTTAAAATATCTTTCAGGCAAAATGAATTGAAGCACATCTCATGCTATGACACCTCAATGACAGGCATACTGTTTTATTAAAATGTTTCACTGGACTGGGGTCATATCCTGAGTAAGAAAATGCAAATATGGGGAAGTTTCCAGCTGCATCCCACTCATATCATCCAAGTTAAAAATAACTGCACTGATCTGAAAGCTGTTTGAAACAGAAGGCCACTGATCAGAAAGCAAGACCTCCCATGAGGCTACAGGTGGTCACATACACACCTGAATTTCAGTAAACACCCGAACAGCTGCCTTTTCACTCTGTCATTAATAATGACATCAGTGAGAAGCATGTGAACTTTGTCTGAACGCTTTTGTTCACTTTGCGACTGATGTGGTCACAAGCTCAAAGCTCGGGATCTGCTTCACGTTATGCTAGTGTTACACAGAGGGTCTGAAATAAACACCCGTTAAGCACCAAATACGGTCAGTTTTGTTTTTGGTTGGTAATTTTGCAAGCACAAGCAGTGTCATAATTTCATTACGGACTGGATAATTAATATAGTAATATGCATTTGAAAAATGAATACAAAAACTGTAATGCGAGGTACTAAATGCTTGTGCTGTTTAATGTGTGAGACATGCTTTCTTCAGCTTATTACTTATGTCTTACTATTACAATCTATATTCTATGTTATATTCTATATATATGTTGTTATAAAATAAAAGTCATAGACATATTTCCAATTTGCAAAACGGTTTGTCTTAACAGTGAAGCAAGCTGGCCTTAAAAGGAAGAAGTGACGTAATAATTCTGAGTAAAATATGAGTTATGTGAAAACAAAGAATTCAAAAGTTTGGTGTTGTAAGATATTTTTTCATGTTTTGGAACTGAGTGTCTTATGCTCACCAAGGTTGCATTTATTTGGCAAAATTACAAATATTATGAAACATAATTACAATTAAAAAAAATAAATTATAAATATTTTAAGATCACGTATTCCTGTGATTGCAAAGCTGAATTTCCAGCAGTCATTGAGTCAAGTCCTCAGTGTCACATGATCCTTCATTCATTTCTTATTATCAAAGTATTTTTGTAGAAACTGATATTTTTCCCAGTATTCTTAAAAGAACAGCATTTGTTTAAAATAGAAATCTTTTGCAAGATTATAAATGCCTTTGTCACTTTTTTTATTTAATCCATTTTTGTGGAATAAAAGTATTAATTTCTTTAAAACTTTTAATCAGTAACATACACAATTATATTTTAGAAAACGTAACTGTAATAGGATTATAAAAGACTTTACAGTAATACATACATTCCATAAATAATAAAATAATAAAAGAATAGCTGACTTTTAAATTTGGTTACAGTATTATTTATAAAGAAATAAAAAGAATGATCAGAAAGAAATCTGAATGGCTTACACTTTTTTTTTTTTTTTTTAAATCTACGACCACCTTGGACTCGCCTATGTCTAAGCTATATTAGGACAATCAGAAATCTCTCAAAAAAGCAAGCAATCCAATTTCAGAGGAAATTCGAAACAGCAGATCATTTCAAATTTCAGGCTGGTGATACCAGAAAACCTGTAACAACATCTTCGATACATCACCCCATAAAAGGAAAAACATGTTGTGCCACTGAATCAATTGCGTCAGTCATTTTCACTGAAGCCCACATGTCGATGATGACGATGACATCTGACATCACAATTTCCTACAATGAGTTCTTGGTAAGTCAAATCAAGAATGAATACATCAGTCCTTTCACTATTTTTTTCAGACCACCTACTAAGTTCCAGTGCAGCTTTCTCAGACTGTCAGTGAACAATCTCACAAAATCTTTAGGCAGTATTTTACAAAATCAAACATGGGGGATTGGCTGTACATTGTTCACAAATAAGGACTTCATGCCAAATAAAGCAAAAGTCCAGGCGAAAGGATGACAGCACTAATAATATAACATGCAGCATGTGAATGTTTATGAGAAGATAAGTATATCATGAGGGCTATGTAGCTCAAGTGGTTTTACCACAGTGACGGAAACGCTGTGATGTATGCCTATCATTTTAACCAAACATACCTTCCCCTGAGCTAAAACAAGACTGGGGGCTTCTGCCCACAAACACCAAGTGTGAAATTCTGAGTGTACTTGCAAAACTGTGGGAGAAGCACGCAAACATGTCTCATGGGAAAAAATAACCGCACAAGCATTTGAGTTTCTAAAGAAGCAGTTAAGCATGCCTGCTATGTAAACACTTAAAGCCACACACACAAAACAGAAATTCCCTTCGCATCAAAATAATATTTATACACTAATTTGCATAAAAATATTCTTAAAATGTGGTTCAGTGTCATTAATAAAAATACATTTTGCCTTTAGACATTTTTATGAACTGTCTAAGCTTTCTTCTAATCATCTTTGTAATAGAACTATGACAAAGTAATTCAACAAGCTTACTGCTTTCTGACACTTTTCTTTTTCAATTCAAGAAGAGGAAAAAAAGAAAAGGTATAATCAGCCTACAAATACAAGATATAGGCATGGTAATGACATCTGTCTTGGGTGATTTGATCACAAGTGGTCAACCTAAATGCATTAACACTTACACCATGCACTTACATGCACTTCAAATGACCACTTGTGGTTGGATTTCATCAAATCGGGGAGTTTTCATTTCATGAGTGCATATATCACTAACTGTCAGTGCATGTACACGACTGCTCAAACGTTTGGGCTTTAAAGTTTCTTATGTCCACCAAGACTGCAATTATATGATCACAAATACAGCAAAAACAATAATATTGTGAAATATTATTTAAATTTAAACAACTACTCCATTGCTCATTTGGTGCTAAAGAAACATTTTTTCTTCTAATCAGTTGAAAACATTTGCATTGCTTAATATTGTTGTGGACACTGAGATACATTTTGTCTTAAATAGAAATTTTTCATAATATTATAAATGTCTTTACTCTTTACTGTCACTTTTGCTCAATTTAATGCATCCTTGCTCAACAAAAGCATCATTTTCTAAAAAATAAATAAATAAAAATTCTTACTGGTCCCAAACATTTAACAGTTACAATTTTCACAAAATTGTATAATAATAATAAATATAATAAATAAATAATAAAATTCCAGACTCTGCAATATATCCAAATTTTAGTTTTGCTGTATCTGAATTTTATGATTGCTATTTTTAAACAAATATGATGATTAAATTGGAATACTCAGTTATTTGCAAAAAATAAATAATATATCAAAATTCATTAAATGAATTTCAGATATAATGTCCATTTAGTTTCTTAACGTTTACCCAAAGAGAATTATCTGGGTCACTGCATATGGCATACTGAAGCTGTTCTGTGTAATCTGTAGGCCTGAACCATTTTTTTCAAGATGATGCATAAACAGCAAACTGTAAAATGCTTACATTTAATAAGTAGTCGAGTAGCCAATTACATATTAGCATTTACGCTAATACAATGTGTCACACGCAACACCTCTAAAATATAGGTTCAGTAACTGGATCGCAAAGCACTTTAGACTTTGCTTATACCTGTACTGATCGGATCTCCATATGTATGTTAATACCAGATGTAAACATGTAAATCAGTATTCCTGAGAAGTAACACAGCGTGTAACTGACAGATATGCTTCACATGTTTTTGTGCTTCTAACTTACCTCAAGCTCCTTGATCTTCTCATCTGCTGTCTTCTGCTTTTCCAAAAGCTGATTGGCGATCTCATCTTTTGACTGTAAAATGAACCTGGACAAAAGTGTGAAGGTGGTCAAAACAATGAACATATTAAATAAATTCTCATTCAGGGCAGATTTTACACCAACAAAAATGTACATACATGCGTCCTGCTCCCTCATACATGCGGGTGCTGTCAGAGAGTGACGTGATCTCTGCATGTGTGAGGTTAGCGTGCTTCTTCACGCGGCTCAGCTGTTCAATCTGCAGGTCTGCCAGCTTCACCTTCTGCTGGGTGTCAATCATTTTAGCCTGCAACTCTGCAAAAGCCTGTGGCATACAGATGTGTGGATTGCAGTTTGAGTTAAATGAGATTTTAAATGCAATATCAACAACTTTCCTCATGAATTTAAACATGTTTGTATTGGATGTGAATGAGAAAGTTATAGAGAAACCTGAGGGAGGGTTATTCTATATACTACATACTACATACTCAACTACATTGACTAATGACAGAAACTTTATACTAGTCTCTCTATTTTTGCAAAATGTTTAAATGGTAATCATTAGGGATGCACGATATTATCGGACTGATATCGGAATCGGCCGATAATGGCTTTAAATGTAAATATCGGCATCGGCTGATATGAAAAATTATGCCGATATGTCGCGCCAATAAGAGGAATACATTAACTCACATGTGCTCAGGGTGTGCTAGTGATTAGATCACGTCAGCAGTGTGGCTCATTCTTGAAGCAAAGTTTAGTCTGAATGATGATTAGATTCACTGTTTTGTATTGCTGCATTTAATCTGTGAAAGCACTTACAGAATGAGACAGTAATAGCAGGAGCAGCGGCAGCCTCCCCCGGGTCCTAACGCCTGCTCGGTAAGCTACTTTAATCTGTAGGGGGCGCTGTTGGCCTACTTCTAATTAGATTAAAATTAAAATACACAAATGACATTTAGACTGTTTCTGATTAAATGAAGCAGTAACTGATGTCATAAAATTGTGTATATTTTGATTTAAAGGTTAGAAGCTATAGCTTACATGAAAAAAAAATCACAAACATTAAATAAATTAATTTTATATATACTGATTTATTCATCAATGTGTATTATTTTTATTTTTTAAACAAACCATAAGCTCTAAAAAAAACCCATAATTTTAACAACTCTTTTGCTTTAGACCATCAACAAATGTTAAATCTTAAAATAAAATGTTAGGGTTAACACTGCATAGAGCCCTGCACGGGCCTCAAATTTAGGCCCTGGCCCGAGATGCTCAGGCCCTAGCCCAGCCCGTGTCCCACAGCTTATCAGAGTTACCGACCCGAGCCCGTTTTTCCCCCCTTCTCCCAAAACTGCTCATGTTTGAGCTATTAAAATAGTTCAGTTTTGTATGTAATGGCAAAGTGATTATATTTCGTTTGGGTTTTTTTCTTTATTATTAAGGTAATTTAGAAAAATGTTTGGAGCATTTATTGTTCGTTAAACAAGTTTTTTCTTTCTTAAAGTAACGACCAAGCGGCCAGCGGCAGACCAGCAGGCTGATCATAGCATGTTTGATCAATTTAGCCTTCTCAAATCATCACGACTTGCCTAAAATAAAATCTATAGATATACTAAAACAGTTCAAGCATATAACAATGTTTAAACGTTAAACCTAGATAAATGTGCGCTGTATCCAATAGTTTGTGCGGAGAGTGGAAGCTAAAGCGCAGGACATGGAGGTAGAGGTCTGCGCGGGACTGTTTTTTAAGTCCCGCTCCCGCGAGGTTATATCCCGCACCCACCCGCTCCCGCGATATATTCACCCTTTGTTCACCCGCTGTCCGCTTTGAATAATTTTCTTCCCGACCGTTCCCGCTAAATTTAGATCTCGTTTCCAGAATCACACATTTAAATTTCCTCTACTAAAAGAAAGAGAGATAGGCTAACAAATAAAAGTGTAGTCTGCACAAAAGTGTATTTGTTATTTTATTCATCTTGTCAAGAGTCTTTTATTGACAGCAAAATGTTAATTTGTGTCTAAGACAAAATTCGTTTAACATTTTGCTGCCAACACAGTAGGAAAAAAAAGTGTCACAGAGAATATAAATATGTACAAAAATTGTATTCCTTATTTTTATTCGTCTTGTCAGGATACAATTCGTTTAACATTTACAACACAATAGGAACAAGTGTCGCAGAGGGAAAAAAAATGTAGGGTGTACAAAAATGGCCTATTATAATTTTATTCGTCTTGTCAATATACTAAATTCGTTTAACATCTTGCTGTAAACACAGTAGCCTAGGAAAAGTGTCGCAGAAGAAAAATAAATAAATTTAAAATTATAGGCTAAGCAAAATATAAACAAAACCGAGTTGAACGTTCTTCAAGGACAGCGCATCCACACTTTGCTCCATCTTTATTCTGCTCTGTCACTCAACAACCTGTTCTGTCTGCGGCCGTATATTCACCACTGGTAGGCTGGTTATGCACATGCTACGCACAGACCCCGCAAATAAACTGGTCATGCGTGCAGCGTGTGCATAACAGTCCAAGTGCAGTCTGTACCGGTGCTTAAATAAAGCGCAGATAGGCTGTTCTGACAGGACGTCGGGAACGGGATATTGTTAGACCGCCTGCTCCTGTTCAAATTACACCAGAGTTACCGGCCGCTGCCGCGTTTTATTCGGGAATTTAATCCCGCGTCGCAAGAAATCTGGTCGCGGGAATGCAGACCTCTACATGGAGGCAGCAGCGCAATCAATTGCATTTTTTTCAATGGAAACAACTTAAAATAGGCCTACGCCGTCATTTTTGCTCAAAGGTAAGAGTAATACATCATTCGGAACTGTAAAGGGTCTACTTTTATTTGTGTGCACTCACAATATCAACAAAACGTTCTTAATAAAATAAAGAAAACAATGATGCGCTTTCTTGCCGTCTCGTCTTGAACAGGAGCGCTTGAATTCACAAAAAGAACCGAAAGTCAGCAAATATATATGCCTCACAGACATGATAAATATATCTATAGAAAGCTTTAAATTACTACTTAACGAAATAAATCAAAGCGAAAACAAAAACGCTTTCATTATAATCATAATCCGTGCACTTCTCTCTAAGGCGCATCTAATGAGGAGACGGCGAGTTAGGATCATCATCTTCATCTTTGCGTCACTGACACAGAAAACACTAGTTTATTAGTAAATAATTCAAATATCTCCTTACTATTTCCCCCAGACACATTCATGGTAATTACTTTTGCTGGGGCTTTATGGCCAGCTTTATTGCGTGTATTTGAACGCAGAACTCTTCAGCTGCGCCGACAGTACTCGCTGCTGCAGCAGGACAAACACCGTCGAGCACGGACCCGTGGTGTTTCCACCAGCGCGCCAATTTTTTTTCATCACTAATTGATGGATATCTAAAATATAAAAATAAGGAGAAGCCTAAAACAGGCCCGAGGCCCGGCCCGCGTCTGAACTGACGTGAAAATTGGCCCGAAGCCCGGCCCTCTGGGGACGTAAAAAAGTCGGGCTCTAATACTGCATCTTTCTGGGGGAAAAAACGCAGCGATTGATATATTTAGTTTATATATATGGTTATTTTCAAAGCTTCAATGTGCTGTCAAAAAAACTTCATTATTGTTTATTTAATTCTAACAAGTTCTTGTTAAAAACTAACCTAAATTAAAAATATTTTGCTTAAAATTTCTGCACAGGAGAGACTTGGTGTTGTTTCCAAACAAAAGGAAATATATCGGTATCGGTATCGGCCAAAATGAGTTAAAAAAATATCGGCATATCGGATATCGGCAAAAACCCAATATCGTGCATCCCTAGTAATCATAGATTGCATTAAAAATGTCGAAGTTACGAATAACCAGCAAGAAAGTTAACGTCAAATAACCAACAAATTGTTGTATACATATTAATTTATAACGGGTTCACAGTAGTAAAAGGCCTTCACAGTAGTAAAAGTGCAATGTCTATGACATTTTGACTTTATACCAAAAAATAAATAAATAAAGTTGAACACTGCGGTAAAGTTACTTTGATGTTTGACATTCATTAGACATTCGGTTTCATATCAATTAAACTCTTTGCGCCTGTTATGTTTTTAGCCCAAATTATGTCAGATAGTAATAAACATATGTCCTTTACGTTGCACAAGGCTTAATTTTTAGAGAAAAAATAATAATAATATAAATTAACCATATAAATTAAACAATTAAACTACATGACATTATACTATAAAACCAATACTAAAATGTTCAGAAAAACATCCCTGTTATTGCACAAGACTCCATTTTTGGAATTAGCATTTTATGTGTTTTATAATACTTTTACAACTTTTAATGTATGAAATAATAGAAATCCATTAAACGATAACACAGTTTGAGATAAAGGTATCAAACCAACTGTAAAATATTCAGAATATGATTCTCTTTAATGCACAAGGCTTGTTTTTTCAGAATATTCCTTTTTTGTTTTTATATACAATACTGAATCCATATTTTTGATATGTTTTATATACTGTACCCACTTAAATTCATTAAACTCTGACACCGTTTGAGATAAAGGTATCAAACCAACTGTAAAAATCTCTAAATATTATTCCCTATAATGCACAAGGCTTGTTTTTTCTGAATATTCCTTTATTGTTTTTATTTACAGTACTGAAACTGTATTTTTGATATGTTTAATATACCGTACTCACTTAAATTCATTAACCCCTTAACTGTCACTCACATTTTTGATCACAGACATTAAGGTGCACTATCTAAACTTAAATTTTTATAATTCATGAACGAAAACATTTTGTAACATGACATTTATGTTCCATTTTCATGGTAATGCAATGTCTGATTTTAAAATGGCTTTCAAAGGAGGAATTTTGAGATTTCTAAGTTTTCAGTTGATATATAATTACTGATGATTTCTAAAGTGTGATAGAGAAAAAGGCAACAAAGAAGACTTTTTTGTGACAAAGGTCAGAACTCCTGTTATGATGTAGATTTTTCATGTGCACTCATCATAAATTAATCTATTACTTTTCCTACATAATTTTTTAACAAAAAACAGTGGTAAAATATCTATTTAGGAGGCTTAGACCTTTCCAACGATATATATAGTTTGTCATGAATAGTTCAGGTTTTAATTGTAATATAGTGAAGCGTATACGAGACGGTGACAGTTAAGTTAAACTCTGACGCCGTTTGAGATAAAGGTAACAAACTAACTGTAAAAATCTCTAAATATTATTCCCTATTATACATAAGGCTTGTTTTTTATATCATGGCTTTATTGTTTTTATATATGGTACTGAATCCATATTTTTGATATGTTTAATATACTGTACCTACTTAAATTCATTAAACTGACACCGTTTGAGATAAAGGTATCAAACCAACTGTAAAAATCTCAAAATATTATTTCCTGTAATGCACAAGGCTTGTTTTTCAGAATATTCTTTTATTGTTTTTATATACAGTACTGAAACTGCATTTTTGATATGTTTAATATACTGTACCCACTTAAATTCATTAAACTCTGACACCGTTTCAGATAAAGGTAGCAAACCAACTGTAAAAATCTCTAAATATTATTCCCTATAATGCACATGTCAGGATTATGGACCTGTCTGTGTGTGTTTTTGATCCCCATGTGCTCCGTGACCCAGTTTCTGTCTCCTGCTGATTGTTAATTTGATTCCAGGTGTGTCTCCTTTCGTCCCTCGTTGTCCTGTCTTTTAAAAGCCCCAGTCTATTCAGTTAGTGTTTGTCGGTTCTGAATGTCTTCCTTGCCTGTGCTCCATGTCACTCTGTTGGATATTAAAGACTCTCGTTTTGTGAATTCCTCGTCTCCTCGTTTCTCGCTCCGTGTTCCCAGAGAAACGTGACAGAAGAACCGACCAAAGTTACAGTTACCTCTGCGTCTACCCTCCATTTTTGTTTTCCGTGTTTTCCTCAGTGTTTTGTTTCCATTGTGTGTTCCCTATGGATCCCCTCCTTCGCCCGGAATACCTCCTCCTCTTGCTGGAGCAGGGGGAGAGATCGCTCGAGGGCCACACCAGACTGTTCCTGGTCCGCGCCAACCTCACCACCCACCCGGACGACAGCTAGAACATCACGTGCAGAGCGCCGTCGTCCGAGGATGGCCCTCGAGCGAATTTCGCCGCCTTTGTGGAGTGGACACTGGCAAGAAACGGATCTCCGTTCCCCGCTGTTCTCAGAAGAATCTCACCAGTTCCACTCCCGACCCAGTGCCCAGCCCACCATCTCCCCGCTGTGCGGAGCGCATGCCTGAGCCCACCGCTGACGGAGAGCCGGAGCCCGCCACAACCGACGAGCCTTCGCTGCACGGAGCAACAGTACTAAGGATCGCCGCGGAGCCAGAGCCGTTGATGACGTCAGTCAAGGTGCGTGAGCCAGCAACTACGCCCACCTCGAGGGAGAAAGCCGCGGACGGTGTGAGCGTGGAGAGGAGCTCCGCCCCCTGCACCACGGCTGAGGGTGAGCTGAGTATGGCGCGTGGACAGTGCCACAGCAAGGGAGAGAGGGCTCCTGATCCCCAGTTAAGCCCAGGAAGGGCTCCAGTTCCCGAGTTAAGCACAGTGAGGGCTCCTGATCCCAAGTCCAGCCCTCCTTCGTCTCTGCTGGTCCCAGCCAGCTCCGCTCCTCCAGAGCATCCTCCAGAGCCCGCGCCTCCAGAGCGCACTCCAGTGTTGGCTCCTGTTCCTGAGTTCAGCCCTGGAAGCCCGGAGGCTCACAAATGCCCACCCTCCCACCCGCTCCTGCCTCCTCCACCGCTGTCATCTGGCAGCCCCTCTGCTTGCCCTCAGCCCACCATCAATGCGGTGCGAGCGTCGCGGGTCTGCCGTCCTCCATCGTAGCCGAGACTGGAGAATCCCTCATCTCCGTCTCCAGCCTCCGAGGCCCGTTGACCCGTAGGCTCCACCATGGCTCCTAGGTCCCTCCTCTCCGCCGTGGCCCATCGGTCCCTTCGGCTCCGCCTTTGTCTGGCGTCGACCATCATGCGCCTCGGGACTCCACTCCTCCGGCTGCGCCTCGTCCCTCCGGCTCTGTCAGGCTCCTCCATCCCCTCAGCTCCTCCTCAGTCCTCTGTCGCTCCGGCTCCTCCTTGGACTCTGTTCACCGGCCCCCTCCTGGGTGTTCGTCCTCCTCCTGAGCCGCCTCCGTAGTTCCCACCCGCC
>JAFVLL020030618.1:0-13392 GCA_021397915.2 Tor tambroides | reverse complement strand
GAACTAATCGAGCCGTTTGTGTCAGGCTGGGGAGAGAGGTATTGTAATAATGTAAATTATGTGAAAAATAATGCGATTTTCGAACCACCAAGCATAAGAGCATGTTCTAGTACACCCCCAAAACAAAATCAAGACATTGTAAAAGAGCATAATAGGACCCCTTTAAAAATTTTTGTAGAAGTGTGGTCTGGCAAATTCTTTGGAAAATTACAGGTTGTTCTGTAAATATGCGTAGATATTTACTGTATTTATTTTTACAGAATTATTCTGCCATCTGCCATAAATTTACCAGGATAATTTTTACAGTGGAATTTTACAGCATGCACAGAGAAAACTTGATTTCTGAATTCAGCTGTGGCACTTAAAATAATCTCAACAGTAACAATGGAATATTAAAAGTCATCAGGAACAAAACAAAAAATTAATTAAATTAAACATATAAGATCAATCAATGCACCAAATTCAGGACTAAACCGGTTATCATCAAAGGTATGAGTCCAGCAGTTAATGGGGGATTCCCCTTTGCCCAAACACGTTGTGTTATGGAAACACTATTCTCCATGCGGATAATGATACCTCAGAAGACTGACCTTCCCAGAACAATGCGGAAGAAGGCACAAAGAGAGGTCTTGTGGCTCTCTCTTCTGCGGTTCGCTCTGAATCGGGCTGCAGAAGCCTTCATTGTTGTGGCCTGAATGGATCCTCTCATGGGAGTGAGGGCCGCCCATAGTGACTTCTGTCAGAGCACAGATGACAGGGCAGATAGTCTGCGCAGACACCACCGTAAAAGAGCCCTTTGTTGTTGCCGGCTCCGCCACGAGAGGCAGAGGTGACGCTTCTGAAAAGCGCTGACCTGCCGCAAAGGCAGACGAAACGGATGAGCAGCAAAGAATAGTTGCAGATCTTCATGTGTTGAGATTCAGCTTTAGCAAAGTCTAACACAAATAACTGCAAAAGGAATGTGGCTGCAGCAATATAATTCTAGAGAAATGGAGGTGGAAGATGCCTCGGGGTGAAATGCTTCATTCTGAAGTGAAAGCACAAACTGGCTTTGAGGTGCAGGAATGTTTGTCTTGCAGAAACAAAAGGTGTATTCTTAGGAGTGCCACTGAAACAGGAACTTTAGTTGTATCTGGTGCATTGGCCTTGAACGCAGCAAAGATAAACTGTAGTTTTGATTGTTGTTATTATGATAATTACAGAAACACCTACATAAAAATGGAGGAGTGAGGAATCCATGAATGTCAGTGGCGACAGTGTGGTGGACATGGCAAATGACAAGGCAAAGTCCCCTCTCTGCGTTTGGGTTTTTATAGTCCAATATAAATTCATGCTTCATTTTATGTTTACACTGTTTCCAGGTTACAAGCATCAATAACCTCACGCTATCAACAAGCAACCAAACTCCCCGATATATTGCCATTGAGAGTTTCGGGTCAGTTGACCCAGTGTTATATAATGTTAGTATGTTAATCTATTTGGCTAACATAGATGAGGTTTTGTCGAAACTGCAAAAACGCATCAATAATCATCAACAAGAACATCTTAAAAACTACAAATCAATCAGTTTTCATAATAAGTCTGTGTAATTTTTTTTTTTTTGGAAAGAAATGAATACATTTATTTAGCAAGGATGCATTAAGTTGATCAAAAGTGACAGTAGAGACTTGCATTGTTACCAAAAAATACATTTCAAATAAATGCTGTTCTTATAAACTTTGTATTCATCAAAGAACACTGAAAAAAAATATCACTGTTTCCACATTAATATTAATAATAAATATTTCTTGAGCAGCAAAACACTGAAATATTAAATATATAATAAATATAATAAAATATTAACACAAATGTTTTTAGCATTGATAACAAGAAATGATTTATGAAAGACCATGTGACACTTAAGACTGGAATAATTGCTGCAGAAAATTCAGATTTGCCATCACAGGAATAAATTAAATATTAAAATATAAATCATAAATTTTAAGTTGTAGTGATATCATTTTATTACTATTTATTTTTGATCAAATAAATGCAGCCATAGCAAGTATAAGACTCTTCTTTCAAAAACCAACCGCAAACATCTGAACGGTGGTATATTTTTTATAGACAGAAAAAGTAAATAAATCCTAATATTAAATTTAAAAAAAATTTCATTTTGATTTTAAGAGATGCATTACACACAATTATTTCATCTCATATTTGTTTTATTTTCATACTGTCTAATATTTTCTCTTTCAAATTCTTTGAGCATGCACTAAAAAATGTCCCTGCCAAATTTGACAGGCACTCTTAAAAAGAAAGTATAATTCTGTGCCACTGCCAAGCTCAAGGGTACAAAGTCAAATGAGGGGCAGCACAGCGGGTGTGAGGAGACCCATCACGCGTCTCAAAGAAGATGTGGGCATGAAAGTGCCATGTAAGGACATTTGTCCCATGCACTGACACCCAAGCCATGCAACTAAATCTGCAGCATCTCCCTCCCACTGCCTCTGGAGTATTAATAACAAGCTTCTCACATCTTTCACTGCAAATGCAGCAAACAATACCCCGGTGAGACTTAGGGAAGGGGGCTGACAGATCCATAACAGCCCTGTCAACAGGTTCTCTCACACGCTTCACAACAGACCCTCCCCCCGCTGCAGGCACACAGCCCACCTGCATCGCGGGCCAATTATGAGCTCATAACGGAACCAGCAGTGGGGTTATTGTCACCCCAGGAGTCATCAGTCATGTATGGGGATCACGAGGGTGGTGAGTAGGCCAAGGCGACGCTCAGATGCTGACAACATCGTGTTACCTCGTAACGTATTGCTTTGCGTCTGGGCTGAGCGAATACAGAGGCCAAAGGAGCCACGAGTTCATTCGCTCCCTGTGGTCTAAATGCGGTCTCAGTATGTACTAGGCGGAAAATGGCAGCTATGCGGTTTGACTGTACACAGGCGTTAAAAAAGCAAGGAGGCTTCTGAAACATTTGTGTGACTCAGGGGTTGTCTTTCAAACGCTAACAATCACCATCATTATATTGGTGCCCTTAAAAGCCAATTCACACTGCACCGACAGATGCCAACAAACAGCAACAGACACGTTCGTCTTGGTTTTGTTTGATCAGTGTGTTACCCCTCTTGGCATCTGTTGGCATTGGTTGGCGCTTGTTTTCGCCAACTGAACATGTAAAATCGGCGTTTGTCGGGTCTTGGAATGTCTGAGAGGTGACGTACTGTATTCGGTCGGCTACCAACGCAGTGTGAATTGACCTTAAAACCAACAATTGATTATGACGTCTGGATAAGTGGAAAACGTGTGTCTGGGGCAGGATTCACAGACAAGAATACATTTTTTTAAAGATCATCTTGAAAACACAGAAGCTCGAACGTTGTTCTAGAACGTGATGCACACAAGCTTCTGTATTTATCACGTGTGATGCGCTTTATGTATGCATGTCAATCATTGTTTATGTAAATGAAAGACTAACTTAAATATAAGCGATTGTGCCTCTATACAAGATTGAGATTCATATAAACGATCTTTTGTGTGTTTTAGTTATCTGGACGTTTAATGGAGGGACAGAAGCTTCTCAGGTTTAATTCAGGTTTAAGACTTATGGGTTTAGAACGACATGAGGGTGAGTAAATGATGACAGAATTTTCATTGTTGGGTGAACTATCCCCTTAAAAAAAGTCTGTAAGAATGTTTCTAAGCACATTTCTCTGATTTTATGGTAGTTGTTGCCAAAGACTCACAGATCAACTTAATAGTAACTTAAGCCCTATTCACACGGGATTAGTATTATCTGGGGACCATGTGTGATTTTGAAATTACCCCCCCACATCTGAATTTCGTGTGGTGCATTCGCACGGGATAAGCGAAGCCTGTGATTTTACTCGAATTTACTGACTTATCTCCCGGATACCCGGATGTCAAGGCTTTGAGAGTCCCGTTCTAAAAAAAACTAATATAGTTTCGTGCCCTGTGTCATTTACATTTCACCAGGTTAAAATAATATCTCAAATCCACAATTCAGTTTGGCAACGCACAACGTCACCCATTGAAACTAAATGAGAAGCGTTAATGCCGACGCACTGTGTGAATGCACCATTTTGTTGTATTTATTATTATTTGAAATGCAATAAATTAATTAAACATCTTACTGTTCAAGAAAATTCTGTCATTAATTACTCACCCTCATGTCGTTCCAAACCTGTAAGACCTTCGTTCATTTACAAATTAAGTTTGAACGTAATCAGTGTTGTTTACATGCAGTAGAGAGCACGCGCATGCTGAATGTAAACAACGCTCATTACGTTGATTATGTTCTGGGGTACTCTCCAAAATGGCGTTATAGGGTGAGACGGAGGAGACAAATTGTTGAATGAAGACGTTATTTTTGTTTTCTTTGCGCACAAAAAGTATTCTCATAGCTTTGTAAAATTACAGTTGAACCTCTCATGTCAAATGGACTATTTTACCAATGTCCTTGCTACATTTCTGTGCATTGATCGTGGTAATATCCTTGCTGTCTATGGGAGGGTCAGAGAGCTCTCAGATTCCCTCAAATATATCTTAATTTGTGTTCTGAAGATGAACGAAGGTCTTATGGGTTTGGAACGACATGAGGGTGAGTAATTAATGACAGAATTTTAATTTTGGATGAACTCTAAGAGGTCATTTTCAATTATTTTTAAGAATTTTAAAATATTTTTAGGAAGTTTTGTCCTAAGAACAATTTTATGAAAAAACATAAGAACATTATTTAGCAATATACATTACATTTATTTTTAAGTCAGAAAATAAGAAGAAAATAGCAGTTAAGAATAAATTTCTAGGAATGCTGTTAGAATCCAGACCCTGGTCACTACGGGATATGTCACAGTGCAATGAAACACGGTGTCATCGGGTTTGACGAGGCTCTTCTTACGGTGAGGTTGGGCTGCACCATCAGGGAAGCCCTGGGCCTCTTTCCAGGAGTCACCAGCCCTGCATTTATTCAGGATGATGTCGCAGCCGAGCCTGGAATTACACCCAAACTGCCCAGCGCACCGCAGCCAAAGACAGACAGGCCCAGACACGACGCAGAACACACAGTCTGGGCCCTACAAAGACACACACACAGCTCAGAAATACTGCATATGAGTGAACGCCCATGATCACACAGCCCTCATGCACACTTCAGGTACACTTCCTCTCAGCTCATTTGCCTTTTAAATGTACAGTTCCTGCAAACAATGTAAATAGCTTTAAGTGAAGCAACGGATGCACATATGCAAAGTTGGGAAGTAGATGAGTAATTGATTAGTTAGTAAATTTACCTTGACATCTTGGATAAACAAGGAAATGCATTACCCACATCACTCTGACATCATACATATGCAGTGTCACTCCAAGCAAAGAATATTTTTGAACAGGCTAATAGACTAAATTGCAATTATTACTTGATTAATAACATGAAATGATAAAATGTGAAAACCCCCACGTCCAAATATGACTGCTTCCATAGCATACTATATGGCAAAAGCAGTTTGTTGCAATTAAAAGTTCTTCATCAAATGCAGTAGTTTGGATGTAGCTAAAGTTTATAGACTACCTATCAAGGTTTGGGGCCAGTTTTTAAAACAAGTCTCTTATGCTCACCAAGGCTGCATTTATTTGATCAAGTATAGAGTAATCTGAATTTTTGACAGCCATAACTCCAGTCTGATTGACTGTTTAATATTTAATAATTATGGCTTAATTTTTTTGGTGAAAATCATGACACTTTTTAAAAGAATTCTTAGATGAATAGAAATTTTAAAAAACAGACTGAAATAAAAATCTTTTGCAACAAAAGTCTTTACTGTCACTTTTGATTAACTGAATGCTGAATTTAATACTTTACAAGTATTCATTTCTTTAAATAAAATCATGCTTACCCCAAACATTTAAATAGTAATGTATATATTTGTAAATAGTTATTAAATCTTCATTTTAAATTTAATTGTAATTTAAAACATTATTTATTATTAAATTTAAAACTCAAAATCAATTAAAAACGCCCATCTCTACTATAAAAAAATAATTAAGACAAGTACTGTATATAAAAATAAATAAAAAAGAAAGAAAGAAAGAAAGGATTTAGTGTCTATACTCTATACTTCTGATACTTGATGTTTATAGCCAAAGGGTAAATACTTGCACAAGGTCATGACTTGATCAAAAAAGAGTTTTGATCTACATTTTCAACACAGACTCAGAACTGGAGAGAGATGAAGCGATGATTCTGCATGACACATCAGACCCAGACAGATGAAAAGGTAGACTACTGTACCTCATCTACTAAACGTCTCACTGCATCACAGGTCACATCGCTTTATACACTCATCTCAAGGGGTTGTGACCCAATTCGTCTGCACTGATATCTCACATTCTGCTTAAATATGATCAATGTACTGTTGACATGAGGTGGGATAATACTGAAAGATGAGTGAATTTTACAGTAATCCAGACATTCATGGACTGGTTAAAAGTTTATTTAGTCTGATAAGCAATTGGATCATTCTTAAAGCATCTCTAAACCAACATTATGCATTGTATAAAATTCCCAGTATTTTTAGAACACAGGTTTAAATTCCCATCATAAGGAAATAAATGCTTCCTCTCATCCTTGTCATGAAATTTTCCAAACTTGCATAGTCTTAAAATATCTTTCAAGCATAATGAATAGAAACGCTTCACTTGCTGTGACACATCGATGACAGGCTGTACTGTTTCATTAAAACGTTGCACCTTACTGGGGTCATATCTTGAGTAAGAAAAATGCAAATATGGGGAAGTTTCCAGCAAAAGCCTGCTGTATCCCACTCATGTCATGCAAGTTAAAAATAACTGCACTGATCTGAAAGCTGTTTGACACAGAAGGCCTCTGATCAGAAAGCAGGACCTCCCATGAGGCTACAGGTGGTCACACGCACCTGAGTTTCAGGTAAACACCTGAACAGCTGCCTTTTCACTCTGTCATTGACATCAGTGAGAAGCATGTGAACGCTGTCTGAATGCTTTTGTTCACTTTGCGACTGATGTGGTCACTAACTCAAAGCTCAGGATTTCAGCTTCATGTGCTGCATAACGGTGTGCTAGTGTTACACAGAGGGTCTGAAATAAACACCCATTAAGCACCAAATACAGTCAATTTTGTATTTGGTTGGTAATTTTGCAAGCATAAGCAGTGTCGTAATTTCATTACGGACTGGATACTTAATATAGTAATATGCATTTGAACAATGACCACAGAACAAAATGTAATGCGAGGTTGTGCCGTTTCATGTGTGAGAGATGCTTTCTTCAGCTTGTTAATGATGTTTTACTATTATATTCTCTATTATGTTCTATGCATATTTTACGTTATAAACTAAAATTAATAGACATATTTCCAATTTGCAAAACTGTCTGTCTTAACAGTGAGCAAGCTGTCATTAAAAGAAAGAAGTGCTGTAATAATATTGAGTAAAATATGTTATGGGAAAAAAAATGGTAAAGTTTGGGGTTGTAAGATTTTTTTTTTCTTCATGTTTTTGAAATGAGTCTCTCACCAAGGCTGCATTTATTTCACAAAATTACAGTTAAATTGTAATATTATGAAATATATAATTTATTCCTGTGATTGCAAAGCTGCATTTCCAGCAGCCATTACTCCAGTCTTCAGTGTCACATGATCCTTCATTCAGGTTACATTATGTGTAATTGTGTTTTATAATATTTGTATTCTGTTGGATGTTTTTTTCTCGAGTTTCAAATCCCCGCTGATTTGCTAAGTGTTGCCGCCTAGCAGCGGTAATTGGATGATCAGCTGGCGGTTCCCTTTAAAACGCCTCTTCCGTTTCTTAGAAGAGAGTTGGTGTGACTTCGGGCCGGTTGCACTGCTCCGGGCTTCCTGCTAGCCGCCAGACCAAAATGTGTTTCTAGTGTTTTTTTTTCCTCCCCTTTTTCTTCGTTGCTTAGTTTGGAATGTGGTAGAAATGTAGGAGAGACCTGCCTTTTTGGTTTAAACCTCATTTTCATGATGTTTATGTTTAGAGTAGTTTAGGTAAGGTTGGTTGTATTTATTTTTATTAGACTGGTTTTTGTTTGTTATTTTGGCTTTGGGTCTCTCTGACGAAAAATGCCACTTCATTAATTCCCTTTATATTGAATTGTATTGCTTTAATGTTATTTTTGGTTGGACTGCGGGTCCCTTAAGGAGATCAACTAATTATTGGTGGTTCTCCCCTTTGTAATTTACAATAAATTTACTTCATAATTTATTGTGATTTGTTTGGGTTCTTTTTGATCTGACGGCCTGCCGGAAGTCTTTTGTCCCTTTTCTTTTATTTATTGCGTCTTACCCCTAGCGGACGTAATAATTCATTTCTTATTATCAAAACATTTTTGTGGAAACTGTGATATATTTTTTTCAGGATTCTTTTATGACTAAAAAGTTCAAAAGAACAGCATTTATTTAAAATGGAAATCTTTTGCAAGATTATAAATGCCTTTATTGTCACTTTTGATCAATTTAATCCATCTTTGCAGAATAAAAGTATTCATTTCTTTAAAACTTTTGATCAGTAATGTACACAATAATTGTATTTTAGAAAAGTAAATGTAATAGACTTACTTAATGCATACATTCCATAAATAATAAAACAATATAGCTCTTTAAAAGAATGGCTGACTTTTAAATTTGGTTACAGTATTATTTATAAAATAAAAAAATGAATGATCAGAAAGAAATCTGAATGCATTATACTTTTTTTTTAATCTACAGCCACCTTGGACTCTGCCTACAATATCTAAGCTAAATTAGGATGCAATTAGAAATCCCTCAAAAAATGAACAAACAAGCAAACCAATTTCAGAGGAACCTCAAAAGAGCAGATCATTTAAATTTGAGGCCGGTGATACCAGAAAACCTGTGACAACATCTACGATACATTGCCCAACAAAAGGAAAAACATGATGTGCCACTGCATCAATTGCATCAGTTAAATTACATAGAAGCCCACATGTCGATGATGACGACGTAATCTGACATCACAATTTCCTACAACGAGCTCTTGGTAAGTCAAATCAAGAATGAATACGTCAGTCCTTTCATAATTTTTTTCAGACCACCTACAAACTTCTAGTGCAGCTTTCTCAGACTGTCAGTGGAAACCTCACAAATTCGTCAGTATTTTACAAAAACAAACATGGGGGGGTTGGCTGTACATTGTTCACAAATAAGGACTTCATGCCAAATAAAGGAAAAGTCCAGGCGAAAGGATGACACTGACAACACTAATAATATAACATGCAGCATGTGAATGTTTATGAGAAGATAAGTATATCATGAGGGCTCTGTAGCTCATGTGGTTTTACCATAGTGATGGGAACGCTGTGACATATCATTTTAAGCACACATACCTACCCCAGAACACACCATGGAGCTAAAACAAGACTGGGGGCTTCTGCCCACAAACACCGAAGTGTGAAATTCTGAGTCTACTTGCAAAACTTGCAAAACAGCTCAAGGGAAAAAAAAAAAACCGCACAAGCATTTGAGTTTCTAAAGAAACAGAAGTTAAGCATTCCTCCTGTGTAAACACTTAAAGCCACACACACAAAACAGAAATTCTCTCTGCATTAAAATACTATTTATACACCAATTTGCATAAAAAATATGGTCCAGTGTCATTAATAAAAATACATTTGAACCACGACAAAGTAATTCAACAATCTTAACGCTTTCTGACACTATTTTCATTTAAGAAGAGGAAAAACAATAGGTATAATCTGGCTACACATATAAGATATAGGTTCTCTTTACAACTATTAACATCGTCTTGGGTGATTTGATCTCAAGTGGTCAACCTAAATGCATTACCACTTACACCATATGCACTTTAAATGAATCTCCTGTGACCACTTGTGATTGAATTTCATTTCATGAGTGCATATATCACTGTCACTATATCAATGCACGTACATGACTGTTCAAAATTATGGGGTTTAAAGAAGCATCTTATCCCACTGCCGACCAAGACTGCAATTATCTGATCATAGACACAGCAAAAACAGTATTTTTGTGAAATATTAAACAATTTAAATTTTATGGGTTTTTTTAAGTTTATGCAACCACTCAAGCATTCAGTGTCACATTATGTTTCAGAAATAATTTTAATATGCTGATTTGGTGCTCAAGAAACATTTTTTTATAATCAGTGTTGAAAATAGTTGTACTGCTTAATATTTTTGTGTAAACCGTGATACATTTTGTCTTAAATAGAAATCTTTCATAACATTATAAATGCCTTTATTGTTACTTTTGCTCAATTTAATGCATCCTTGCTAAACAAAAGCATCAATTTCCTAAAAAAAAAAAAAAAAAAATCCTTATTGACCCCAAACTTTTAACAGTTGTGTAAAGCACAAAACAGTAAAATAACAATTATATTAAAGGGGTCATATAATGCGATTTCAAGTTTTCCTTTCTCTTTGGAGTGTTACAAGCTGTTTGTGCATAGATAAGATCCCTGAAGTTGCAAAGACTGAAGTCTCAAAACCAAAGAGATATTCTTTATCAAAGTTAAGACTCTGCCATGCCCGCCTAAAACGGCTCATTCAAACACACCCCCACATGTCTACGTCATGATGTGGAAATATTTGCATAATGCCGCCCAAATGTTCACGCAAAGAAAGAAGGCGTGGTTTCAGTAACCACAGTTAGTGTTGATGCAGCCATGTCAGGGAGACGCTGTGTGTTTCTATGCGAAAGCAAAAGCACTTTATTTGGCCTTCAGAATGTAGATGCAATTAGGAATCATTGGTTAAGATTTGTTTATAACACAACAGCACAACCTACATGTTTGAATTTGTGCAACGCATTTTATGGACGACAGTTTTGTGAACCTAGGAGAGCACAAGGATGGATGTGTGTGCACAAAGGTTATTTCTAAAAAAAAAAAAAAAAGGGTCAATTCTGACTTTGCTATGACAATCTGGTGCTTCTGAATCAGTGACTGTAAGTATGTTTTGTTATTAGTTCAAGTATTTGCTATTGACTATTCAAATGCGGAGTTTTGCGCGTAATGTGTCGTGTGTGTGTGCGTGTGTGAGAGTGGAACAGGGTCACATCACAGCGGAGTGTACAGCCCGTCAGAAATCATCTTAACCGTGGCTTGTGTACTGCAAATACATACGAACACCATCACTGTGTCTGTCACGCGACTCTGTTCCCCTTTCGGGCTTGAACTGATAAAGCTAACTTGAAAGCTGAAGCTCGTGATTATGGTAAGGGGCGTTACATTTCCAATGCGTGCTTGTGGTGTTCGGCCAATCACAATGCACTGGGTTAGTTGGCCAATCAGAGCAGACTGCACTTGTTGGAAGGAGGGACTTTGTAGAAAATGACACGTTTGAGAGAGGCGGGGCATAGAGGAATTTGAAAAATAATGTGTTTTTTGAACATTAAAGCATGTCAACATATTCTGTTACACCAAATACACAAAATAATGAGCTGTAAAATAGCATCATATGACCCCTTTAATAATAATAATAATAATAATAATATTTAAGAAAATGAAAACACAAAGTTGCAAACAGAGTCTGCAACACATCCGAAAATTATTTTTGCTATATCTGAATTTTATCATTGCTATTTTTAAACACAAACATGATGAATGAAATGGACTAATTGGTTATTTACAAAAACAAAGAAAATCCATTCACAGAACTTCAGATATGATCTACATTTATTTTCTTAACTTTTGCCCAAAGAGAATTAGCTGTGTCGCTGCATATAGCATACTGAAGCTGTTCTGTGCAATCTGTATATGTATTTTTACATATTTCATATTTTTCAAGATGATACATAAACAGCAAATTGTTTTGTCAATCGTTGATTGACAGACGAGTAGGCAATTACATATTAGTCTTTACACTAATGCAATAAATGCACTAAAATGTGGGTTTAGTGACTGGATTGCAAAATGCTTTAGACTTTGTTTACACCTGCACTGAACACTAGTGATCGGATCTTAAGAGAAGGATGTTAATACCAGATGTAAACATGTAAATAAGTATTCCTGAGAATTAACAGCACCGAGGTGCATGACAGTGCATAACTGACATGTTTTTGTGCTCCTAACTTACCTCAAGCTCCTTGATCTTCTCATCCGCCGTCTTCTGCTTTTCCAAAAGCTGATTGGCGATCTCATCTTTTGACTGTAAAATGAACCTGGAAAAAAGTGAGAAGAAGGTCAAAACAATGAACAGAGTAAATAATTCTCATTCAGGGCAGATTTTACACCAACAAAAATGCATATACATGCGTCCCGCTCCCTCAAACATGCGGGTGCTGTTAGGGAGAGACGTGATCTCTGCGTGCGTGAGGTTGGCGTGTTTCTTCATGCGGCTCAGCTGTTCGATCTGCAGGTCAGCCAGCTTCACCTTTTGCTGGGTGTCAATCATTTTAGCCTGCAGCTCTGCAAAAGCCTGTGGCATACAGATGTGAGGATAGCAGTTTGAGTTAAATGAGATTTTACATTTCTCATGCATTAAACACATGTTTGTATTGGATGTGAATGAGAACGTTATTATAGAGGAACCTGAGGAAGGGTAGTCTTTCTATTTTTGCAAAACGTTTATAATGGTAATCATAGACTCCATCAAAAATATCGTAGTTACGAATAACCAGCAACAAAGTTAACGTCAAATAACCAACAATTATACAAAATGAGAGATATATTTTGTAAGCTTCCTACACCATTTCATGTATGTATACATATTCATTTATAAAGGGTTTACAGTAGTAAAAGGCCTTTACAGTAGTAAAAGTGTAATGTCTCTGATATTTTCACTTTATACCAAAAATAAATAAATCAAAATGAACAGGTTTCTAACGCACCGAGGTTGCATGTTGGTATATCACATTGCTTTTACAGTTCTATACCATAATTCTAATCTAGCTGAGCTTAAAACCCCTTTACTTGCTAAATTTATAACGACTAAGCAATAGAACCGTTTAGTTTCTATGAATAAATCTGTAAACCCCTTTTTACCTTCTTTAACTCGAGGTCTACGGGAGCCGCCATGACAGTGAGTAGAATGAGTCACTGCGCATGCGCAAACTGGTCGCAAACCCTAGTGAGAGCACTTCCTAGACAGCATTTTCGGTTTCGAATAAACAGATCGTTCTCAAAAATTCTCTCTAAATAGGCAGCACGGTATGTTTATAGACACAGCCTCAGTCTCAAAATAGTGCAGCACAAGAATCACACAGTCCACAAGTGACAATATATTAAACGTGTGCAGGGGCGCCGTAAGGGGGGGAAAAGTTAGGACGATTCTAAGGGCCCGACGACAGGGGGGGCCCCCCGAGGGGGAAACGTGATTTCTACCGAG